>JACGWL010000668.1:0-32759 GCA_034509725.1 Sesamum angolense
CCTGGACCTTGTGTATGGTTTATTTCTGTTGGGTTGGGGCCTGCATGCCTCTTATTTTCCTTTTTCTCTTCGTTTTTAGCCTAATATGTTTAAGGCTTGCTTTCTCCCTATTAATGTACTCCCCCAACTGTTGATTGGGGTTTCTTTTTAAGCTGTAATGAGAGTAGAATAGGTGGAGAGGATTTTACTTTATTTTAATAATTGTAAAGAGCAAGCCCAGACGATGGAGGCCCATGGAGGAGGCCATGGATTGGCCCACGGAGATCCATAGAGAAGAGGCCCGTAGGACGAAGCCCACGAAGGAAAAGAAGAAATAAAGAGAGATTACAAGGCCCATAATGTATTAATGGGTTAAATATCTTGTAATAATGTAGGCCTACCCTTAGACTAACCATAGATCCACTGTGGGCTCAGTGGGTCGCATAGATTTTGGGCTTGTGATCATCCAACAAGGGCATGCTAGGCTTTTATTTTGAATGCGATGCGTTTTATTTAAATGCATTATATATTGGATATATTGACATGCAAGATATTAATTGTGATGAGGCCTCGGTCAAACTACTAAAATGAACTCTCACTTGGTTGGACCAAGTTAATAATATTAGACCCTAAAATTGGAAATAAACACAATGGCTCGTTATTTCATATCTCAGCCACAGTAATGTAGTGAGGAAGTCAATTTCACCCATACGTGGTCTCACGAGTCATGGCACGTTTGGACTGAAATGATGCTACACTATTACTGTGAACGAAGTGAATACACACCTATTTTCCTGTCTCACGAGTCGTGGGGGGCGATAATGTGTGCTATGATTCGGTTGATGATTAGGACTAATGCCAAGTGATGTAATTTCCATGCCTTCCATCCATAGTAATGTAGTGAGGAAGCTGATTTTAGCCACACGTGGTCTCACGAGTCGTGGCACGTTTGGACTAAAATAAAGCTGCACTATTATTGTGAACGAAAAGACTACGCTTCTATTTCCCTGTCTCACGAGTCGTGGGGGCGATAGTTTGCGGTATGATTCGATTGATGGGTCGGTCTAACACCAAGTAAACGTGATTTGCTTGGAGTCCTCGGAATCACATGAAAATGTAAGGCAAAATATCTTGGGGATCTCGTAGGACGAGAATGGTATTGGATACCTCCCACAAGGTTATTTCCATGTGAATCGTAAAAGCGAGGCATGGAGAATTTCGCTTGTGGACCTCAAGCCCACTAGGAAAATGGTTTTCCCGAAACCCCATTTGAGAGTAATGGGCTTTCGCAGAAATAGTGGAGGGTTAATGACTGAAGTCCAAGTCCTTAACTTGAACCTAATTATGATAATCTGCTTACTTTTCTGTTTATTGTTAATTTCTAATAATCCACTTAAGTATACTTGAGGCTCATATTTAATGGAACAAACTTTTTAGATTGACTGAGAAATCTGAGGATGGTCCTAGATTTCAAGAACCAGACTTACGTTCTGGATAAGTCTCTACCTCGGACTTTGCCGGAAGGGTTCCTGCCCGGAGAACGCTTGACGTTTAAAAGTTTACTCAGTGGCATGAGAACAACCAGAAAGTACACAGTATCGTACTGGGCTCGATGAGTAACGAGATCCAGAAACAGTACGAAAGGTATGAGGACGTCTTGTCGATAATGCATCGCATGAAAGAAACTATTTGCGGTACCGGAATGGCATATTAGATATGCCGTGACGAAGGTATTCTTCGACATGATAATGATTAAGGGATCGTCCGTACGTGAGCATGGAGTGATGATGCTTTCCCTAGTGGAGAAGCTCAAAGACCTCCAGGCTAATTTCAAGGAGGAAGAAACGTACATTGACTTGATTCTATAATCACTATCTCTCTCCCTTGATCAATTTACTATCAGCTATAACATGAATGAGCTTAAGGAAAGCTTTCATGAGTTGATTAATATATTGGTCAAGTACGAGGTAATGATTGAAAAATCTGCGCCGACGGTACTAGTGGGAGAGGCTTCAACCTCTAAAGCGAAGGGCAAGGTTGCTGGACGCGAGAAGAGGAAAAAGGGTGAGATGTTTTCTACCACTGCTAAAACTTCAAATATTCCTGTTACACCGCTAGGCGGGGTAAAGGAAAGAGGAAGAGGATTCGTCAGTCAAGGATTCCGAATGATGGTTGCATTTATTGCCGAGAGAAGAGCCATTGGGAGAGGGAGTGTACTAAGCTCCTCTCCAATGAAGGTATAAATCTTTAATCGAGTATTAACATGATCACCATTCTACTCTTGGTATTGGATACCAACGAATTCATAATTTTCAAATGGTTTGCAGATGGTGATGAGAAGTAGAAAAGCCAAAATAAAAGGTCCTGAGGCTCAGCGATAGCGGGGCTGTTGCTATAAAAGACTAGGGGCTTAGTTAGGCTTAATGGTGATCATGTTAGGATAATATCTATGTAACCTAGCATGATCGAAATAATGTTTTCAATTATTGTTGGACAATTTTGATTACATATTTTGATCAATAAAGCTTCTTATTTGACATTGAATGGATTCATGTCTGCTGGGTGAACCGTATACTATTTCATAATTGGATTATGGATACTCAAATAAAGAATAAAATGATAATCAAAGAACCCAAGCTTACAGTCCTGGTAGGTCAATCTATTCTAGTTGAGGAAGAGAGAGATTGATGGATTCAAAGAGCACTAGAAATAGGCGATTTGGATTTGTTAGCTTTCAAAACCTTACTGAGAAGGAGAAAGACCGCAAAAGCTCTTTTGTGGGACAAAATGAGTTTACCAGTTACATCTTGGATTGGATCCAGTGTGATATCTATGAGTTACTAAAATACACAAGATCGCAGTGAGGGTTCACCAGTCTAATTTTATTTGATGAGGTTCAAAGAATTAGACTCGGAGTGGTGAACCAACATGATCAACTTTCGATTGCATCGAGAGGGTGTGTATTTAGTGAGAGTTCTTTATGAGAATGTGATTCTCACTCGGTAAAGTTCTTCCTGAAAGGACCACGGTTGACCGGTCTCTGATAAGGAAGAAATCAAACTAAGTTGGACTTTGTTTGATTGATGTTTCACTGAAACAGATTGGCCCTTATTATATCATGAAACTCTCGTCCCACAAAGTACTTGAGTTAATAGGATGGTCCTATACACGTCAAGGAAATAGTGGGAGTAAGTTTTCATATAACTTCTCAAATGCATCATTCGTAATCAACTACATCTCTAACTGACCATATCCCAGTCCTTATTTGTCCATGGGAATTGGATTTTAATCCAAAAGGACATAAGGAGGAGCAATGTTGGACATCGTTTGGAATCAATAGCTTAGAGCCTAATGATTCACTAAGAAATTCAAACTAAGTTTGAGACTTCGTAAAACTGGAATATTCATTTTTTTTATCTAAAGTTCATACTAGGTATGATTTGATAAAATGAGCCCAACGTCAGTGGGAGTTGGTATGAGTTCCAATGTGTTTAGTGTATAAACGTCTTTCCCATTTGGAATGAGGTTAAGATGTTTGGGAAACACTAAGACACATATAAAGTTGTTCACGAAATTCTCCATAAAAGGAATTAGATTCCTACATTAGGGTCGAGCTATTCAAAACTCAGTCATGGTTGGCTGATGAGAAAGCTCAGATGTCTTGGACATTCCCAACGTCTATGCCGAAGACAACACGAAAGTGTTGGTTTGGTGTGTTGGACCTGATATTGTGTATGCATAGAGCATGACACAACGTATATTGGAAATACACCAATTGGCGATAGACAGATGTCAAGACAGTCTTTAATGCCTGAATAAGGATTAAAGAAGTGTGTCTAACACACGATTTGTGGAGAGTTAATTCTGGAAGGCTAAAGCGGTACTAGCTTTCAGACTCATGTGAATAATGGATAAGTCCTCAAAGTATAATCACGTTCGGACTTGATGGAAGGCATGGTAGCTTGGAGGGATTTCAAGCAAACGCCCCATCTTAAAAGTTGAATGTGGGCGACTTTAACAAGTCAATCAAGAAAAGTGGTTTTAGATCGAAAAAACAACATTCATTGGATGGATGTGTGTGCTAGCACAGCCGAGCCAGTTGTAGCCTTAGAGGCGAACAACAAGGCTAGGACAAGAGCCTTATGGGCCCGAGATCTCATCACAAGATCCGCGAAAAATCTTAGATAACAACCATCTGCAGGCAGTAATGGTGAAGGAAATACACGGTTAGACTGTGTAGAACCAGCAGAAAATAAAGTAGACCTACGAAATCGAGTCGGTATCGTAGATTGCTCATGCTCAGAAGGTTCTGAACGACATGGGTAATTGGCTTAATGGTCAAGTGGGAGATTATTGGAATGGGTGACCAAAAGCCAATTAGATTGGCGGTTTTCCATTTGACAATCTTTATCAAATAATATTAGATTGATGAATATGGTAAGAATTCATCAAGATGCAATATGTTTCTTGTGCTTACCACTGATATTGAACGGGTTTCAATATCACAACGAAATGCCACAGATCGAAAGGTTATCCCGTGGAGTTAGGCTGCGCATAAGTTTGGCAGCTATGAAACCAACTCCTAAGGGTCGGTCTGGAACGTTCCAAGTCGAGGACCTCGAGATTGGGCATCGAGGGTCCTATGGAGACTTGCACTAAGTACTGCAGCCGTGTTTCGTCGGCAGGAGACGTAGGTCTGTGCAGTTTTAGTGGTTAGTTAGCAAGGTAGTCAACTGACTGAAGTGACTCGCGAGAATCGTCATAAGGAAGCCTCTTAAAGCTTGGTCGGTATGACTGGGATTCCCGATTCCGATAATACGAGAATTAGTCCTCTGACTTGAGGAATCATGGCAGTCACGTGCATACGAAGACTGTATCTTGGATATGGCGAGCGGTGGCTGTGTCATGAGGCATGGTCATCATAAGCCTTATCCAGTACACTCCGAGTATGTAGCGAGGACGGTGGATTCCAAGAGAGGATCTGTCCCCTGTCATTATATGACAGAGAGTTTTCCTATGCACCTTGAGATGGTTTATACTCTAAAAGTCTTTGGCCAAAGCGATTGATCGATCAGGGCTAGGTCTCCTAGATCGGATCAGTAGAGTAAACGCATCTCGAGTGTTAAGCATAGCTGCCTAGTCAAGGATGGGAACCGATACTCAATTCCATGCCCTAGACTAAGGCCAGGAGACGGTTGACAGTAGGACCGTACTCGTATGGATTCGGGGCCTAAATGTTCACGCCAACATTCACCTAGACTCTAGTGCCATGGGCTGTTGCTAGACAACCACCTATGGTAACGGGCCATTTCCGATTGTGGAATAATCGAAAATAATTAATTAAATTAGATTTAATTAATTGTGTTGGTCACACATGCCCAAGTCTAGCTGAAGGGTGAACCTAAAGAGTCACACCCTACCACTATAGTGGGATAGAATTAATTTGGAATTAATTCTAGAAGAGTTAGATTAATTTAATTGGATTAAATTAATCTTTGGAGAGAATAAATGATTGGATCGTTTATTTATACCAATCAATTGGATGGATGACTTGAAATTAAATTAAGTGGATTAATTAGAATTTCAAGTTAGCTAGTAAAATTAATTAGATTAATTTTATTGAGCTTGGTCCAATTTATAAATTGGATTTATAAATTGAAAGAGAGAGCATGGGCTTGGATCTTTTAATTAGATTAAAATATAAGGAGTTTAATATTGGGCTTATGATTAAATTAGATTTAATATAAGTCCATAAGACGTGGGCTTGATCCTATCGAGCCCGATTCATTAAATACAAGCCCAAGGCCTTGGTTAGACCTTGGCTAAGTCCATTAGGACAATTTTGGAAGGTCTTTGGCGGATTTTAAGATGCAAATTTCGTGCATAAAGGGGGCTAGGGTTAGGATGGTTGTTTTGGAGCCTAACTAGGTTAGGACTCCTAGTATGTGTATGACTAGGTCATATATATACCTTCATTAAAACCCTAGCCACACACACAACACATAGTAGCCTTCAAAACCTCACAAATTTCTTGCATCTCTCTCTCTCCCATGTTCTCCATATCAGTTTTTCATTTGGTCTTGGAGATCAAAAGGAAAAACGAAAGAGAGATCAAAACACGTTAATTCATAGCGATTGTTTTGATCTCCATCTCTTCTGTAGAGATTTTGCTAGCACGAAATCTCCACATCCTTTAGTGGTGGTGTGTTATTCTTGGGAGGATCTCAAGATCGAGGTCTTGTCGTGGACGGATCCGAAAACGAAAATGGAGAGGAGACAACGCTTGTTGTCGTACGAGAAAAACTCCATTTATGGTTTTCGCTCCTTGTTTTTCTCATGATTTTTGGCCTATGGTTTTATATTTAATACACCAAACGCCCGGGAAAGATCAAGGGTACACCCCTTGATCGGGTATTAATTTCGTTTATTATCGCTTGTTTTTAGCGTTTTTCGATTATTCGCGCTTCCACCGCGCTTCCCTGGCCGATCCGCTTCCTTCACATGATTCCTCAATTCCAAGGACTAATCCCGTACTATCAAAACTGAAAATCCCAGTGATACCGACCAAGCCTTAAGAGACTTTCATATGATAATTCCTACGAGTTAGTTCAATCAGTCGACTACATAGCCAATTAACCCACTAAAACTGCACAGATTACCTACGTCTTATGCCGATGAAATAAGACTGCAGTACTTAGTGTAAGTCTCTATAGGACTCTGGATGCCCTCTCTTGAGGTCCTCGACTTGGATGTTTCATACCGACCCTTAAGAGTTGGTTTCATAGTCGCCAAACCTATGCGTCGTCCCTTTCTATCTATGGGCGTTTCGCTGTAACATTAAAATCCCATTCAATGTCAGTGGTAAGCACAACGAAAACTAATTTTCAACTTGATGAATTCCTACCGTATTCATCAGTCTAATATTATTTGATATAGATTGGCGAATGACAAACAATCAATCTAGTTGGCGTTTGGTCATTCATTCCAACATTATCAAGTGCAATCGGAGTATGTAGCGAGGACGGGGGATTCCAAGAAAGGATTTGTCCCTTGTCAGTATATAATAAAGAGTTCTATCATGCAGTGTGAGATGGTCTTAACTCTAAAAGTCTTTAGTTAAAGCGATCGATCGATGAAGGATAGGTTTCCTAGATCGGATTAGTAGAGTAACATCTCAAGTATTAAGCATAGTTGCCTAGTAAAGGATGAAAATCGACACCCAATTCTATCCCTAAAGTAAGGCCAAGAAACGGCTGTCAGTAGGACCGTACTCGTATAGATTCAGAGCTTAAATGTTCACGCCAACACTCACCTAGTTTCTAGTGCCATGGACTGCTGCTAGATGGCCACCCATGGTGATTGGCCATTTTCAGTTATGGGATAATTAGAAATAATTAATTAAATTAGATTTAAATAATTGTGTTGGTCACATATGCCCAAGTTTAGCTGAGGGTGAATCTAAAGAGTCACACCCTACCACTAAAATGGGATGGAATTAATTTTGAATTAATTCTAGAAGAGTCGGATTAATTTAATTAGATTAAATTAATCTTTGGAGAGAATAAATGATTGGATCATTTATTTAGATCAATTTATTGAATGGATGACTTGAAATTTAATTAATACGATAAATTAGAATTTCCAGTTAGCTATTAAATTAATTGAATTAATTTTATTGGGCCTGGTCCAATTTATAAATTTTAAATATAAATTGAAAGAGATAGAATGTGCTTGGATCTTTTAATTAGATCAAACGATAAGGAGTTTAATGTTGGGCTTATATTTAAATTAGATTTAATTTAAGTCCATGTCACGTGGATTTGTTTTGACCTTGCCTAAGTTAAGGAGAAAAATTTTGGAGGGTGTTGGCTGATTTAGTAGCCTCAAATTTCGTGCATGAGGGGTTGCTAGGGTTAGAATGGTTGTTTTGGAGCCTAACTAGGTTAGGACTCCTTGTATGTGTATGACTAGGTCATATATATACCTTCATTAAACCCTAGCCACACACACAACACATACTAAACTCTCCAAATCATCAAAATTTCGCTCCTCTCTCTCTCACACATGTTCTCCATCTTCAAATTTTTCTTTTGGTCTTAGAGATCAAGAAAAAAGAAAGAGAGATCAAAACATGTTAATTCATAGCGATTGTTTTGATCTGCATCTCTTCTGTGGAGATTTTACTAGCACGAAATCTCCACAGCCTTTAGTGGTGTTGTGTTATTTGTGGGAGGATCTCAACATCGAGATCTCGCCAAGGATGGATCCGAAAATGAAAATGGAGAGGAGACAACGCTTGTAGCCGTACCAGAAAACGACAAAAGGCAAACTCAATTGGTTTTGCTTTGTATTTTCTCGTGTATTCTTGGCCTTTGGATTTTATTTTAATATATCGGACGCCCAAAAAAGATCAAGGGTTCAATCTTTGATCAAGATTAATGTCTATGCTTATGGCATGATTTATCGTATTTTCGCCGCCACGCTTCCCGGGCCGATCCAGTCCCTTCAGTCTAAACTTTTATCTGGTAAAATTAAGCCTTCAGTTCCTAATACATCATAAGAGAAAACGAACATAAAAAGTTCAAAAAGTAAAGAATGAAGAAGACAACGAGCAAAAAACTTACAACATGGGAAAATTTCACGAACAAACATATAATAAAACATAAATAATTTCTTCAAATTTTGCCGACCAAAATCATCAAAGATCTCTAACAGTTCCAAAAAAAGAAAAAGAACATAGAAATAAAAGTTCTTGATTCTCTTACCTTGTGTTCTTGAAGTGGGAGAGAAAGACATGCTTTGAAGAGGGAGAAAGAAGCAACGGCCGGTCAAGAGACGCAACGGTCGACAATCAGTGGAGAGAAGCGACGGATATTGGGATGATATTTGGGAGAACATTACGTTATAAAGTTAGACATTTTAAGGTCGTCACAAATGTCGTCCGAAAGGTGGGACGGCTTTGACGTCGTCACAATTGTCATCCCAAACTATTACACACCAAAATCTTGGAACATTTGGGGCGGTTTCGAGAGGTTATTTTTTTTTTTTTTGGGACGGATGTTGGGAAGATCGTGTTATTTTAGGACGATTAGTACTAGAACGAGACATTCCATCCTAAATTTCAGTGGGCCAGCACAAGATTCATAATTCAAGTTTCAATTTTTATATTTTGCAATTTTCGGTAGAGGTACTAAAATACATCATTGTGCCTAAATGTCAAACCAAATATCATTATTCTCAAAACCTAACCGCTAAAATCAAATTCAATTCGGAGCAACATGAGGAGTAAATGAACTACAAATCATGAATAATTGAATTTTTTTTATTTACAATTGCGCCCGAAAATATGTAGAAATTAACATACGGTACAATTATTAACCGACTAAGACACTCGGTCTTTGTCCAAACTTTTGTTCGGTAAATTAAGCCTTTAGTTCCAAATGCATCATAAGAAACAACAAACACTAAAAGTTCAAAAAATAAAGAATGAAGAAGAAGACGAGCAAAAAACATACAATGGAGGAAACTTTCAAAAACAAACATATAATAAAGCATAAATGAAAATTCTATGTTCCAATTTCGTTAAAAATAGAAAATATAATCTCATGAATCTTCAAATTTCCTCGACCAAAATCGTCAAAGATCTCTAACAGTTCCAAAAAAAACAAAACAAATATTGAAACCGAAGTTCTCGATTCTATTACCTTGTGTTCTTGAAGAGGGAGAGAGAGATACATACCTTGAAAATGAAGAGAAAGAAGCAATGACCAATGGAGAGATGAGATGGTCGATAGCCGAGAGAAGCGACGGGCGGTGAGAGATAGAGTGAGAGAAGTCGGGAGAGAGAGAGAGAGAGAGAAGTGGTAAATTAGAAAAAGGGATTAGGGATTTGAGGCTCAGTCCTAATTATTATCTTGGAATGATATATAGGACAACAATAGTAGTTCCTATTGTCGTACCAAATATAGTAACATAACAAAACAATGTTGTATTTAACAATATCCGTCCCAAATATAATCGAATCATCCCAAATTTTGTCCCAAAATAATTTATTCAAATTATTTATCAGTTTGAAAAAATTAAAAAATTATAAAATATACGTCTATGTCACCAAGTTGTGTAAATCAATTATTAATATTTGTATTACAACTCAACTGAATTGCAATAAAAATTAAAAAATTATATCATATATTTTCTAAGAAGGAATACAATAATTCAATGTTCATAGTTATAGGACTGTTTGTTAATCAACTATCATTACAATAAATAATCCGATGAAAGCAGCCGATTTTAGATCTAACCATTAGATATGACCACATTAATATTATATTATTGTTCTTAAAGTTTCAAGCCAATCCAGATTACGTAAATTGACATATCGTATTTAAAAAATTAGACTACTATTAAAGGACGAAACGAGACGCCACGTTGGGGCAGAATTTGAGACGGGAGAGGAACAACTTTCCCAAACTCCATCCCAAATATAATTTAATAGTCCAGAATTTCATTCCAAAAAAAATTATTTCAATTATTTATGAATTTAAAAAAATTAGAAAAATTATGAAAAATACGTCTACGACACCAAATTGTGTAAATTGATTATAATATTTGTATTACAACTCAATTGAATTGTATGAAAATTCAAAAATTATATCATATACTTACTAATAAAAAATACAATAATTCAATGTTCATAATTACAAGACTATTTTAATAACCAAACATCATTACACTAAATCATTCGACGGAAGCAGTCAATTTTAGATCTTACCATTAGATACGATCACCTTGATGTTATATTATTGTACTTCAAGTTTCAAGCAAATCCAAATTACGGATATCGATATATCATATATGAAAAATTAGACTATTATTAGAGAACAAAACCGGACGCCATGTTGGGACGGAATTTGGGACGGGAGAGGGACAACTGTCCAAACTCTATCCCAAAAGTAGTCCCAAGTTTTTTTAGATTTTTGAAATTTTAACCCTCTAGAATTTAAATTTGGGATGCACTTTAGAATAATTTTGTAACGGTTTTAGACTGACATTGAATTTAATTTGAATTTTTTAGTTTTTTTGTGGTGTTTAGGTTGTAGCGGGAATCTAAAAATTATTGGGATGGAATTGTGAAGACTTTGTGTCAATTTCCATCCCAAATATTTGAATTTGTTTTTTCGAGATGAGTTCAAATATTGAATTTGGGAAGAAAAAAAGGGTCATTTGGCAATTGCATATCATCTACGAATCGATTTTTGTAATTTAATTTTGTAATTTTAAATTTTTGGCAATTACATCTCAATTCACTAGAATAATTATAACATTTCACTATGGTTAATTACGATGGTTAATAATAAATAGTCTTAGCAAATAGTTATTGACCACGGCAACACTACAGTTGTTGGTTGTGATTTTTTCGAGGGTGGCTAAAATATTTGCTATGACTAAAAATCATGGCAAATATTTTAGTATGGCCCTTAATCGTAGAAAATAATTTTTTCATACTGGAAAACCAATTTTTTTACATCAATTTTATTTAAGCGTAGTTAATAGTCATTTATCATAGTTTTTTAACCATAACCGTTAATATTGTAGCTAGTAGTAATTTTATTTCTAGTGATTGTACATGAGTCTTAACTAATTTGCAATTTTAATTAGTCCTATAACTTAAGAAGTGTGACATTTTTTTTTCCAACACAAATTAATTTAAAAGGCTAAAGTTACAAATTAATTGGGTCATGTGCAAATTAATCATATCCCATTTTCTGGACAAATTGGTAGGAAAATGATTAAAATTTAAAATTACAGAACTAAATTGTAAAAATCAATTCGTGGATATACATCGAGTTTTACTTGACCTCCATCTCTTCCTCATAACCAAATATAATATTTTCTCTTATACATTCTTTTTTACTTCAACTTCTCTTATACACCAACTTTTCACCCAACCAAACACACTCTTAGTGAGAAAAATTGTGCATAACTTATAGTGGCAACCATTGTTAACACTAGGTTATAGCTACATATGTATCACTAATTGAATTTTAGGGATAACTTTGTTCAAAAAATTTTATCTCTAATTTTTTGTAATAACAACTTCTATAAAATAACAGTAAGAAATTATGAAACTATTTATTATTGTCATAAAATAAAAATTTTCCAGTAAATAATGTATTTTTGTCAAAACATTATTTTTTATCACTGATCTTCTCTTTTTTGTAATGCATTTCTTCTGAAGCTATGAATTACCACTTAAGAAAATGATTATTCTCTATACTATAAACCACTAAAGTTTCAGAACTTTAGTAAATCAATATTATCTACCATGGTCAGGCAAATCGACGTGAAAATTTAATTTGCCACAATTTTTAATTATAACAAATATTTTGGCCTGGCTTTTAGAAATTAACAATTAATAATCATTGCAGAATCGTGATTAATTAATATACATTCACCATGTTTTTACTTTTAACTATAATCATTAATTAAAATAAGAAATTATATTGCCTTAATCGAGTATATTATGACACATGTAATAATTGTAACATTATTACTTGGATAAACATTAAAAGAAGGAAATATGGCGCAAGAAATGTAATTTTTCAAGCAAAGTACAATATAATAGAGCATGAAAAAACTGCACCCTGTAGTTCATTACGTACTACACACAATTTATTCTATTCCTCACAATACATCACGTAAAATATTATAAATTGTGAGAAACAATCTAAGAGAATTGATATTTGATTTGATTTAATTTATAACTCTAATTCAATTTATTCTTCTTCATCACCTTCGTTGTAATAAAATCTCATGGTATTAAAGAACTTAACTTTTTCCTTTAAATTTTAGTTTTTATCTGTCATGTTCAATTTCGGGAATATAACTACCAAAAGTGTTATTATTGTAAATTTCTTATATAAGAAGTGAGAGGTCATACCCAAAACCAAGATACATCCCACCTATTTTGAAAACATTTTTAGACTGATGTTAAATTCACTGCAAAAATATCTGATTCCCAAGAGTCTATTACTATATATGTTTTATATTAATTTTATTATGCCTTCAAAATTTATCCAATACTTGCAATAATATTACTTTTTGAATTAATTAACTATATTTCGATTATCATGCATTTAAGAATTAAAATAAAAATTGGATTCTGAAGACCATTTTATGTATCGTAACATACTAAGAATCATTAAATATTTCATCTATATAACACGAATATGGATGAAAATTATTCATGATACTGTACTAGTTATTAGACGATGGGTACGCCGATGTTATCATACCCTTGGTATTTCTTTTCTTATGGGCTAACCATCTCCAAGTAATAGCACAAGAGAAACCTATGCATGTATGTGCATAGTTACGAAGTTCATATAGTTAATGGCCTTCCTCCAAATTCCGCTCCACTGGTGGTCCACTGTGCATCTGGAAATGATGATCTAGAAGTCATACACTTACTTCTAATCAAGTCTTTTTCTGGAGGTTTTGTGAGAATGTCGTTAAGAGTACGTTGTACTTCTGCCGCTTTTCATGGGGTTCAAAAGAAAAAGCCTTTGAGGTTTTTAATAAAAAATTGAAAGGGGATTGCTACAATGGTTTATGCTTTTGGCAAGTAAGGGGCGATGGTATTTATAAGTCCCATGTGAAGGATCAATCTTTTGAGAAGTACATCGATTGGTAAGATATGAAATGAACTGTGATACTCTATGCCACATTGATTAGAAACTAATAAGATAAGCAACGGATAAGCATTGGTCAAAACTCTCAATTGCATTCATTGGATATTACTTTTCAACAAGTTGTTCGTAGTCCAATTCAAGATGCATTCGGTGTGTTTGGAGGCAATTCTTGTGTCCAACGGACTTGCGAGTTGGGGTCGTGATATGAACGTACATTTTTCTTGTGCATTTTAAAGATCAATTAATTACATTAATGAATGATAGACAATTTTTCTATACATGTTACTCTTTTGAATTTATCAAAGTATTTCATTTATGTTCAAAGAGTAAAGCCAGAATCGAGTAACAGATCCATATTCTCCACGATGCGAAATGAAACATATTTTATTTTATTTTATGTTCTTAGCAAAGAAATGAAATATTTTTCAGATGGTAATAGAAGTCAATATATACTATTTGTCATTATGTACTGCTTTTTCATTTTACCTCAGGAAAAATTATGTAACCTTATAATTATACAATCACATGATTTGTTTTTTTTTTTTTTTTTCTTTTCCATTGTCTTCTTACTTCGGTGACTCCAATTAATTATTAACATATTTGTTACCTTTTTGTATTTTTATTTTTCCATAGTTAATTTGTTATATTACCAGAAAGGATGAGGTGCATTTCTCTAAAAACAATATGAATTCATAGGAGGATGTAACAATTATTAACAATGTTCCATGTCTTGGCTTGTAACAAACACGACATCATAAACACCCACCAAAACATACAGCCACACTACCCGTAACACAGTGGACGGCTCGATGGACGATGATGATCCCACCATATGGGATGAGGAAACCATGAATAGCCGACTTGTGGCGGTAGATGCAATTTCAGGCAATGGGAATGGAGAACCCGTCGAAGGAGATCAGACAATTTCGAAAGGTTGTGCTCAATAACCTTAAATCGAAATTTAATCTTACGGAATTCCTCTCCTTGGCCAATCGAGTTATTGATAATGGAGATCTTGCTTCGATGGAGGCCCTCGTGGAATTGAAGACATGTTGAATTACTATGTTCCTTCCCATGGATCATCTCGATTGCAAGGGGTGAGAGGAGCCCCTTCCCTACAGATTACTCCCTTCCATTCGCTTCCAACTACTTCTTGTTTGCCACAATGTGTTCCCGCTTGCCTACGTCGGACCAACCCACGGCCATCCTTCATACTATAGCCCCATCACCTGCTAGGGTTATTGCACTACCAATTACTATATCAGCTACATTTTTGGACTCCTCCATGCATGCTGCTAAGGATGCGCCTCCCTCCCCTATTGGCGGATCAACGGCGGAACTAGTTCCTCTATCACTACCGTCGACAAATGGATCGCCTTCTCAGTCTGGACATGTGCCGGAACATACTATCCATACTGCTCCACCATTGCCTATTGTGAATGATTCCGTGGCACCGCAGGTTCACAATGCTTTGACACCAAAGATGGAAAAACAACACCGAAATCACATTCTTCTTCATTGACGGGATTGTTTATCGGTAATGTTCCCTTAAAAATAAATTTTTCGACCATGCATTCGGATAATAAATTTCCTGTGTTGTTTCATAATTCATCTCATGAAACACTATATTATGTCCCCCCTTCCACACAAAATGGCGAAATCATTTTACGACCTTCAGTGGAGATGATACGTGTGTTAGGATAGGTGGCCTGAAAGCCAATTAAATTGGCATACATGTAGTCTAATCTTAGAAAAAACTTGATCTTGATGTAATATTTTTGAGTGAATAAGCTGAATATTTCACCATTGGTATATAATTTGTTGTGCTCATCATTCATGTTTGTATATTATTTTCAACATCACAACAAAGCCTATAGACCAATTCCAACAACCACGCAACAGTTGGACCACGCATTAGATGGTGGTCATGAAATCAACTGCTTAGGGTTGGGTTTGAAATGTTCAAGATTCAGGACCTTGAGAATGGGCATCGAGCGTCCTGTCAAGACTTGCATCAAGAGTCGCATTCATTCGATGAGTGTCGCATTTCATCAACAGACGTAGGACGTCTATGCGATCTTGGTGGGTCGATTGACTAGGTGTCAAGTCGACTTAACTGACTCACGGGAATCATCATACGGAAGTCGTGGAGGCTTGGTCGGTATGACTTGAGTTCCCGGCTCGATAGTACACGAGTACTCCTCAGACTTGAGGAACCGTGGTAGTCACGTGCATACGATGACTATATCTTAGATTGTGCGAGAGGTGATTATGTCATAGACACAATCATTATAAGCCTTATCTACTGCAGTCAAAATATGTAGCAAAGACGATAAGTTTCAAGAAGATGATCCATTCTCTGTCATTACATGACAGAGATATTTTCTATGCACTTGAAGATGTGATTACGCTGTAAGAAGTTGTGGTCACAATCATTGATCTAGTAGGAAAAAGAGGTTCCTACGTCGAATAATTTGGCGTAACGCGATCTCAAGTACTTAAGCATAGACGCCTGGTCCGATGAGAACCGACATCAAATTTTATGCTCTAGACTAAGGCCGGGAGACAGTAGACGGAAGGACCGTTGAACTCGAAGCCTAAAAGTTCACATGGTAATTCACCTAGTCTCTAGTGCCATGGATTGTTGCTAGACGACCACTCATGGTGACGGGCTTTCTTGGTCAAGGGTTGATCAAGAATTATTAATTAAATTACATTTAATTAATAATAATATTGGACACTAGCCCAAGTCTAGCTAAGGGGTGAACCTAAAGAGTCACACAACATCACCGACAAGGAATAAGGAATTAATTGAGAATTAATTCTGCAAGTAATTAGATTACTTAAGATGAGAGAGGTCTATTAGATGGGCTAGCCCAAGGAAAAATAATGGGATTAATTTCTATTGGGCTTGGCTTTATTAATTAATAAGTTGGACTTATTAAATTAATCAAGACTACTTTGGCTTAAATATTTCATTGGATTAAATACTCGATGGGCTAAATTAATATGGATTTTGATTAAATTAGATTTAATGAAAATCAAGTGGGCCTAATAATTTTAATCATAAAATTCAGCCAGCACCCCCTAATTAAGACACACTTGAAAATTCTAGAAAGGAAATAATTGACTAGCAATTTCACTTTTGAAAAGTGCCTTGCTAGTCATTCTTTATTTGGAATAATATCATATTACCTTGTGAACATTAAAATGAACCTAGACACATTTTAATTATTCCATACAAGGTATATATATATATATATATGTCTAGGGTTAATTATTGGATAATTAACAATAACATAACAAAAGAGAAAATTCTCTCCCTCCTCCTAGAAGCTCTCAGCCGCCCCCTCTCTTGCACACAAGAGTGCGTTTTCTCCTTCTGTCTCTTCTAGCAACTTGCACGAGATCTTCTTTGTTTTCCTTTATAGGTACCTCCCAAGCATTTTGGCTATGATAACAGCCAAGATCCGACCTTGGGCCTGGTTCCCTTTATGGGTCCTAGTCCATGGTGGAGAATGTTTAATTTAGTGGCCCATGACCTTTTATTTTAGTTGGCCCAAAAAGGCACTCTGGCCCTTCTCTCAATTGGAAGCCCAAGTTCACAATAATTATCAATGCACATGGCTGACCCGATCGTAACCCTACCTGGTAGCACCTCTTATATACTCCCTCAATCCTAACCCTAATCTTAAACTCTTCTCACACTTAGGAGCCATTGTTTCTCCCTAACGGCTCTTCTCTCTCTCTCTCTCTCTCTCTCTCTCTCTCTCTCTCGTAATGGCAATTCCTCTCTTCCTCTTCCCCATAGCTTCAAACTAATATCCATCGCCTTTCTCATTCTTCTTATTTGATGTCTCACCGTCTATATATAACTTCCTTGGTCCTTTGGTCGAATAACCGATTTAAGAATCTCCTTATTCCTGTGTAAACCTCTTTGTGAATTGAATGATTGAGAGCCTTTGTGGGTTTCAAATTTTGGGTTTACGTGACCGAACGCCTTGAGTGTGGGCTATTTTCGTTGTGAATCTTGGAGCAACCGTAAGTTGGTTGCTGGCCTTTGTGGCTGAGTGCTTGCCTTTTCAGATATTGCTCCCTAAGCCCATATTTGTTCACTTCATGGTTGTGCTCCAATTATTTACAGTTTTCATAAGATAGATCTATTATATTCATTATCTGCAAAGTTCTTATTATTTCTATAGTTATTTTGGGTTGTATTCTAAGGGTTGAAAAACCCACGAAATTTGTAATAGTTGAGATAGGATTTATTTGTCATTGGTGGTGCTTCCGCCCAAAACAATGGATTGAACTTCCTTGGCCCTTGGCTGTAAGAAAGAACACGATTCAATGTTCTCACCACGTAAAGTGAATCCATGTTCACAAGCATTGGAAGGTTTTGTTCCCCCCTCAGTCCAGCAAGTGTTATCATTCCTTGCTAAATCTTATCACTTGGCTGCAAAGTTATTGTCAGAGGGCGGTAAAAGCGAGGAACTTCAATCCTATTGTATACCACACGAGCA
The DNA here is from genome assembly GCA_034509725.1 of Sesamum angolense. Lineage (NCBI taxonomy): Eukaryota > Viridiplantae > Streptophyta > Magnoliopsida > Lamiales > Pedaliaceae > Sesamum > Sesamum angolense. Next base: position 18,191 of record JACGWL010000668.1, read on the forward strand.
TATTAATTCTAGAAATTACTAAGTTCACATGTAATTTTAATTAATAAGACATCTATAGAATGAGTTACAGAAGGCAAGGCAAGTCACTTTGTTCCAGATGTTATTCCAATTATGAGTTGCATAGAAGGCCAAAGATGAGAATAATGCTTACCCAGGATTGCTCCAACTACTACCTATTGAGCAAGCTTGGTCCTGTGTGTCTATGAATTTCATTTAGGAAGTTACCTAGCTCAGAAGGTAAAGATTCAATCTTACTAGTGGTATACAGGTTGACTAAGTACTCTCACTTTCTCCCACTCAGACATCCTTATACTACAGCATCTATTGCCAAGGTTTACTTTGACAATGTCTATAAATTGAATGGTTTTCTAGTGAGTATTGTCAGTGACAGGGATAAGGTGTTTACTAGCAAATTTTGGAAAGAACTATTCAGTCTATCTGGTGTCTCTTTTGACATATCTTCCACTTATCATCCTCAAAGTGATGGTCAAACAAGGGTAAATCAATGCCTAGAAAATTACCTAAGGTGTATGTGTCATCAACAACCAAAGAAGTGGGCACAGTAGGTTACTCTAGCTGAATTTTGATTTAACACCAACTTCCACACTAGGCTCAAGGCTACACCTTTTCAAGTCTTATATGGATATCTTCCTAATCATTTTACTATAGGCCCCTATTTACAGAATCACCATGCAAATGTGGAGGAATTAATGCAAGAGAGGATTAAAATGTTGTAGTTGCTTAAGGATAATTTTCATCACGCACAACAGAGGATTAAGGTATATGCTGATAAAAATAAGACTGAGAGAGAATTTGATGTTGGGGATGAAGCTTTCCTCAAGCTTTAGCCATACAGACAAATTAGTGTCTCACTCAGAAGACAACTCAAGCTTTCTACAAAATACTTTTGGCCTTTGAAGGTGACTGAGAAGATTGGCAAGGTCGCCTAAAAATTAGCCTTACCCCCTAAATCCAAGATTCATCCAGTGCTCCATGTCTCTTTATTGAAGAAAATGATTAGTGCTAAGTACTTCACATCTATGAATCTACCTGAGCTTGAGGATGAAATCTACAAAATCTGTCTTGCTGATCTCCTTGCAAGGAGACTAACTCCTAGAAATAATGTTGGGGTGCCTTAAGTTTTGATTTAGTGATCGCACTCTTCACCAGAACAAGAAACTTGGGAGGATTATCATGCTATAGCTGCAAAGTTTCCTAATTTTGATCCTTGGGGACAAGGAAGAAAAAAGGGGAGTAGGATGTTACGACTTCAAGGCTAAGTGTGATTTTTTAAAATGACTGTTCGATCCAAGGGAGTAACCAGGACTATTGGATGGAGAGCCAAATTCGAATTGGGGAGGCTTTAAAATTAGCAACCCAGGACGATGGCCTTTGTGGGAAATTAGGGCACAATTCGCAGAGAAAAATTGGGGCAGGAAAAGGGGCTAACTTGGGGACCAACTACTGGGATGTCAACATGCCACATGGCTTGTCAGGAATTGCACTAGGGTCAGGCGCCATCTTCGAGAATTGAAGATTGCTCAAGAAATAAAAGAAAAAAAAAAGAGAAAATGTAGATCTGGAGCTAGGAAAGTGGGTGTCTTATTCAATTAAGGAATTATGTAAATTTTTGTCTTAGTTTTTCTTTTGGGTTGTTCGGGAAAGGACCGTTGTTAAAGTGCTTATATGCTCATTTGTTGAAAACTAATGAATTATTATGCATGTTCGTTACCAGTTTCCTCTCATCCCCTGTTCTTTGTTTCTTCTCTCTCACCCCAGTCTCTCTAAATTGTTACAATATTGATGTTAATGGGAATGATTTTACTTGTAATCAATTTATTTTAATTAATAATAATTCATCGCTCTTACCTCATAAGTAAAGTACTTACGCATATATTTGAGGGTTGCTACTTCTATATTATCTATAAGAGCAATATGTACAAGTATAAACACTATCATGTATTCTACTACCTCATTATAACACTCCATATCAAATTACCATGTATATACTGGACTTTGATATTGGAGCGCTAATTTTTCTTTCTATAGATTCCTTATCTTGATATTGGAGCGATATTTTTTTTCTTACTATAGGTTTCTCATCTTGATACTTATGGAAAGGGGCAATTACATTAAATTTCTTTTGAAATTGCAATATTATACTTGCTCTTAAAGAAATTCCAAACTTATACTTACACTCTATCTGAAAATTCATTGTTCACATATCACACCCTTTTGTTCAAGTTTGGACAAACAATGCCGAGGTTTGTAGAAAGAATTAGATAATTTTTTATTTTATTCCACATTTAACATTCTCACATAATAATTTTGTAATTATAAGAAATAAAAATGTAATGATGTTAACCTTACTCCATGTACATATATTATATTTATTTCTTTATAAGTATAAAATATACATGAGAATGTTAAATGAAAAGCAAAATTGATGATTTATGATAAAAGAGGTCGGGCGTAAAATGAGAATTTTTAAAGGGAGTATAAGTGTAATTTCAAAACATTATTGAGGGAAAGTGCAGCTTCACTTTTTCAAAGGGAATCTAAGTATAGTTAACCTCTAGGAAAATTCTTCATCCTAAATATCAACTATTCCCAAAAACAAACTATTGGTGGAGTAAAACTCCCATACTGCAAGCCTACTTTTATGTTCAAGAGTTTAACTCTTTTTCTTGTACAAGATTCAAAGAAATGGAAAGATAGAGACAGAAATACAAAAAGTGTGTAGTTGGTCAATATTGTAGGAATGTAATTCTGTACCCAAAGGCTATAACTAGCAAGAAGATGAGACATCCAATCCACTTATCAAGATAGGTACAGAGAATATAAAATATGTTGCCCTGACGAGGTCTCCATTTGGTATATGCATAACCAAATTCAAATAAAGCTAAGTTGCCGAAAACTGGTCGAAATTCATTAGACATTACTCAACTTAGTTATAGTATTTCTAGACAAGCAAGAGGAGTTAAGCTCAACTTTTATGGATCAAATATTATATGTTGAAAAATTTTCAATTTTGTGAAATAAAAAAATATTTTTTAAATATAACAATCAGATTTAAATCAAAAGCAAGAACTGCCACATTGGAACAAAAATCATATGACAGTTTGAACGTTGTTAACGATAAGAAAAGTAAATAGAAACCTTACAACGTAAAACTTCAGTTAGAACAAAAATAATTGTATCGTAAAAATTGTTAGTCGAATGTAAAACGTGAACTTAACCGAATCGCGCAGTTCACTACTTGCCCTGAAGAAAATATACCTCCCGTTTTAGTATTGCACCGGGTACAACGTAATTTCTCCTAGGATAAGATGGTTGTAGTTCCTTCAGTGTAACACTATATCTAAGAACACCTCGATCAAACACTTAGAAGCTCATTACCGAAACTAAGCTCAATTCTTGAAATATTAAGAGAGAGGTCGAGAAAGAGAGGGAGAGCTCAAGAGAGAGAGCTAGAGAGAAGTGTGGTGTTGGTGTATGAAAAATGAGACATGGCTTGGCCTTTTATAGACATGGCCAGCCTCACCTCTTAATGCAGCAATTAAACCAACCAATAATGACCTTAAACATCCAGATGAAAACTGCCAAAAAACGGTCAAAAATTCTGTAACAACAGTTAGGTTTGATGTTTTCAATTTTAGGTTTTAAACCTAAAATCTGAAAATGTAAACTTCAAAATTTAAATTAAAAAAAAAAACTATTAAGTTCACAATATATCCAAATATTTTTGCTGCAAAAAGATATATTCTGATACTTTCGCACAAACGCTTCGCGCTGGGGTGGGGGGCACGCGTGTGGGGCACCCTCATGTTCATTCTAGTATCCATAACACTTTAAACTCAAACTTGGATTTGAGCTTAATATAAGGAGTTTATTGTATCAATAAACTTCCTATTTGGGATAAAGAAATATGAGTGTATTACTCACCCCCCACAATCCTTATATACCTATCAAATCTTTCATTTTTTCCATCATTTTCCAATGTGGGACAAGCACTTTATCTTCTTCTTCTAATTTTCTCAACCTAATATATGGATTTCTTCATGTTATTTTAATAAAATTACAACATTATAAGCCAACCACCAGTAAGATTGACACTTAGACATTTAAATTGAAAATTAATGAATTCATTACAAGACCACTATTCCAACAGGATATTTGAGTAACTATCATGTATACATGTAGAAGTTGATAGCCCACAAATACATAACTTGAAGGAAAACTTGTTGGAATAGGTGACCCAAAAGCTAATTGGATTTACGATTTTGAGAACTATTCAAGCAACTTTTAATTAAGTAATATTATCCAAATGAATATGGTAAGTATTTGTCTTTGGTACATATGTCTGTTGTGCTTATCAATCACGTTAAGCACTACTTTGACATCACAATAGATGTCCACAGACCATTTAGATAACACATGTAGTTGGGATGCGCATTGGATTGCGGTTAAGAAACCAACTTCTGAGGGTTGGTCTGAAATGTTCTAAGTCGAGGACCTGGAGACTGGGCATCGAGAGTCCTATTGAGACTTGTACTGGGTATTGCATTCATTGGATGAGTGTTGTGTTTCATCGGTGACAGACGTTAGACGTCTATGCAATTTCAGTAGGTTAGTGAACAAGGTGGTCAACTGACCGAACTGACTCGCGGGGGTTGTCATATGGAAGCCCTGGAGGCTTGGTTGGTATGATTTGAGTCCCCGGCTCTAATAGTACGGGAGTACTCCTTAGATTTGAGGAATCACGGCAAATACGTGCATACGATGGTTGTATCTTGGGTCTGCGTGAGAGGTGATTGTATCACAAACATTATCATCTAGGTCTTGTCCAGTGCAGTCGGAGTGTGTAGCAAAGACGGTGCGCTCCAAGAAGAGGATTCGTCCCCTTTTAGTATATGACAGAGGTATCTCCTATGCACTTGGAGACGCGTTCACGCTTTATGAACCTATGGCCATAGTAGTTGGTCGAATAGAAAAAAGAGGTTCCTATGTTCAGTAACTTAGCGTAATGCGATCTCAAGTATTAAGCATAAATACCAAGTCCATGATGGAAACCTACACCAAATTCCATGCCCTAAACTAAGATCGAAAGACGGTAGATGGAATGACCGTACCCGTATGAACTCGAAAGCCTAAATATTCACACAGATATTCACCTAGTCTCTAGTGCCATGAACTGTTGCTAGACAGCCACCTATGGTAGCGGATTTTCTTGATTAATAATTGATCAAGAATGATTAATTAAATTGGATTTAATTAATTGGCAGTGTTGGACTAGCCCGATTCTAACTGAAAGGTGAACCTAAGGAGTCACGCACAAATCATCGTGGAAGGACTGAAAATTAATTTGGTATTAATTTTCAAAGATGTAAATATTTGGATTATTTACATCTGGGATGATCCATTGGATGGATAGCCCAAGATTAAATTAATTGGATTAGCTTAATTGAGCTTGTTTTATTTAATAAATTGGATTTATTAACTAAATAGAATTAGTCTTATGTCTTTAATTTGATTAAATGACATTGAGCTTAATTTAGTTTGGATTTATTAAATTATATTTAATTAAATTCATTGGGCCTTGGATTTATTTTAATTAAAATAAAATTCGGTCCACTAAATTAAGGCCCACTAGCAATAGAGTTTACTTCTATTGTTGGAAGGAAGGTTTGTCAAAATTGCTCTTTTGAAAAGTGCAGATTTGATCATATTTGGGGCCTTTCTTATATGGCAAGATTAGATCATACCATATAAGAAGGAGGTTGCCTTGTAGGTAAGTGGAATTTATCTAGACACAATTCCACCTTCCCATACAAAGCATATACATATGTGTAATCTTCATTATTAATATGATAACAACACATAGTAATTTTCGGCCCCTCTCTATTTCTCTCAGCCTCATCCCTCTAATTCTCTAACTCTCTTTGATCTAGGATCAAAGATAGAGTTGTAGAGAATTTTTTGATGAAGAGATTACACTAATTGATAGTGTAGTTCTCTTCGATGATTTCTTCCAATCGGCTTTGATATCTTCTAGCAAAGAAATCAAAGCAATCTTCCATTATGTGGTGTGGATCATTTCTAGAGGGCTCCTACATTGGAGCCTAGGGTGAACAAAGAGGCGAATGCACGATTTTCGGTTGAAACGACAAACGAAAGAGGTAAGTTCTTGTTTAAATACCGCTTCTCGTTTGTTTCTTTAATATATAGCCTTGTATGTTGGGATTCGTTGTTTCATTTATTTTAAATCCACATACCACATTGAATGCCCGGAACAACAAGGGTACACCCCTTGGTTGATCGTAGAATAATTATTTTAATTATGCGTATTTTTACCACTTTCCTTTTAACCATTTTTAATTATTTCATCTCTCACTTCCGCTCGCGCATTCCCAGGCCGATCCGCTTGTCCATTCAAAACTATTAAGAATATCTTGAAATAAATATATGCATACAAATATTCATAAATTATTTATTCCATCAACTCATATTTCAATCAACCTGATAGGTGTTAAATTCAACAAAAATAATTTCTTATACTAAAATTTGTAGAATGCGAGTAAAGTCGAATCCACGGTGATTGGTTTGAAATCAATTTCTTCGAGCAAGATGGGTTTTTTTTGTTGAAATTTAAATATAGAAAATAAAATTCAAAAGGGGAATAAATGTGAGAAAAAGCTTTCCAGTTAAGGAAGAGTTGTGCTCGATTTCTCTGTTGATCATATGTGCATAGATGATCATCGATCAACACAGATATTTAGTTATGGTCATTTCTACTACCTAACAACCTCACCTTTCCTCACATTTTCATCAGCCAAATAACATTCGTTGGCTAATTTTCCAATTAATAAACAATCCTGAAAATATTCTCAAGATTTAATCAACCAACAAATTTGTATGAGGATTTCATTAAGCTAGATTGTGCATTTGCCACGTCATAATCAATTAATACGACATAATGAATCATATTGTGTTACAACTAGTGATTGGACTACACAAATAATTACGAATTTGCAAGTCCAATAGGCTAAGCAAATATTGTTGACAATGAACAATGAACTTTATCATTTATATAAAATTATTTGTAATAAAAGTGCAGATAATAACACAAATATCTACATGAACGAAAGTATAAATATAAATTAAATCTCACAACGTATCAAAATCAAACATTTACCATATTTTCAACCAAAAGATAAAGAAATTAGCTTAACATGCTAATGTAAGAACACATAAAACAAAATTAGCATTCCATAACAAAAGCCAGAGAACTAAAGTCGAGATTGAGATCCCCTCAACTAGGAATTACATCCTCTATTGGTACTACTTAATTTCCTATTAACCTACATACTACAAAATGCAGATTCCTAATAGAACTTCAAGTCCTATTAATTAAAATTTAAATCCTAATAAAACTACTCAAGAGGGAAAGTTTCCAAATCTCAGAAGTCATTGTAATCCATGTACGAACCAACTTTTTTCCCCCCAAGGAAATTCGTCCATCTCTCCTTATTTGTTGGTTTCTCTGTTGCACTAATGTGAGTGTGTCTAATAGAACTTGCAAATCTGCCACATCATTTTCTTCTCCAAAAGTTGTCTTTCTTCTCCACTTGTTTGGATTCATTTTTTCATTTCTTACACCATAAACCCTTTAAAACTGAAAATACAAAATTTCATAGCCTTTCATTAGCTCTTTAAAATAGATAAATTTACAAATTTTATTAATTTTTAACCAATATTAATTGATTGTAAGGTCTATATATAATGTTTCAAATCATATGAAATGCATTTTTGAATTTTACAAAATTTCTACTTCATTATCTCTAATACTATACTTGGATCGAATGATCTGAATTTGACTAAAGGAATTTGAAAAGGAATTTCGAATGACTCCACATTCAAAGAATTTAAAATTTAATAATATTCAACAAATATTTTTCCAAAGTGAGAATTTTAAGAATTATTGTGTTTTTGGATGGATAAATTTGAAAATAGGAATTTCAAATCCTTTGAATTTGTTTGGTTGATTCCATATTAGAAATGATTGTAAAATTTTTAATTCTCATTTTAAAATATGTTTTGGGAAAATATTCATAAATTTTGAATTATTGTAGGTTGCTCTTGGATTTATAAATTTGAAATTATAGATGTCTTACAAACAAATAGTGGACTTGTTTAGTTATATGACACTACAAAAAAAAAAAAAAAACAAAAAAAAAGCGAAATTTGTAATGATTTTTTTGGAATGGCCATATGGTCATACCAATATGCACGGCCTTTTGCAGCAAGATTGGAATGGAAAAGATTTGATAACATCATTTCTAAGCCCATTGAAATTTCATTTGTTTGTAGCAGTCGTAATTGAAGGCAGCGGATCAGCCCGAGGAGCAAGGCGGAAGCGCGAAAAATTAAAAATACGTTTTAATCAAGCGAAAAATAAAGACATTAATCCCGATCAAGGGTTGTACCCTTGATCTTTTCCTGGCGTTCGGTGAATTAAAGTAAACATAGGCCAAGAATTAAAACGAGAAAGAACATAAGATGCGTAAAACGTAAATCGTATTTTACCGTTGTTGTTTTTCTCATATGACTACACGCATTGATTCCTCTCCTCGGATCCGTTCACTTAGAGGGTTCAAGCGTAGAATCCCTCTAAAGTAAGTCCACGCCACACCATAAAAGTTGGATTTAACCCTCTTGCTAGAGAGGAATAAATCCGGTGGAAGAAAAAATCAAATTTCGAATTACACTATTAATTAGTGTATTCGGATTTCTCTCGTTCTCAACTTGAATCCAATTCAAGGAGAATATTAACTAAAGAGGAGAAAAAGGAATTTTCATTTTTTTTTAAATGTGAAAAACAGTGGCTGAGGATTCATGGAGAGAGAGATACATCGATTGCTATATATACTAATATAAAAAGGAAATGGGCTCCATACTCACAAACAGCGGTTAGTGACACCGTCGCACCAATTTCTTGTAAAGTTAAAATTACTCTTCAACTAATAAGATAACCAACTAATTCCACTTTTCAAATTATTTATTAACTAATAAATTAATTTTTTTTAATATTATGTGTTGATTTGTTCATTTTGCTCTTATTTATAATAAATTTTAAAATATAAAAAATTATTTATTATATGCACGTAACAACGACGTGCCGGCTAGTTGAAAAAAATGCACACTTTCTTATCAGACCTAAGAAGAAAACGTGTGAATGCTTCTCCAAAGGAATAAAATAAGCTGCTGCTCAAATTTGGGAAAACTAATTCCTAATTTTCAGCAACCCACTTCCCTACAAACAAACATTGCAAATCTCTTTTTCCGACCAACTTGAATTCGGCCGAGCACACACCTTTTAGCCAATCATTCTCTCTCCAATTTTGGCTAGGCTTAGTATATTTGGATTGGGCTTGTTTAATTTATTCAATAAATTAATCAAGTCCAATTCTTAATTATTAAGGGTATTTTTAATTCAATTAAATAAATACTCAATAAAAAATCCACGTGAATATTTAATTTAATTAAATATACACAAGTTAAAATATACTCAATTAATAAATTTAATTTATTAATCAAGCCCAAAAAATTAATTAGTCCAACTAATTAAATTTAAGCCTTCTCCATTAATTAATGAATTCAATCCATTAATTAAACAAACACATCTACTAATTTATTAATGAATCCATTCCATAAATTAATTAGCTCAAGCAATTCTAAATTAATCCAATTAATTTAAAATGCTAAGCCCAAAAATTTAATTAATCCAATTAATTAAATTCTTGACTATCCATCCAATGGAATATTCCAAATAAATGATCCATTCATTTTATTTTCTCTTCTCCATGAATTAATTTAATCCAATTAAATTAATTCGTTTCTTCCGAAATTAATTTCAAATTAATTCCATCACCCTTTTAGGTTCACCCTCAGCTAGACTTGGGCGTGTGTGACCAACACAATTAATTAATCTAATTTAATTAATTATTTTCGATTATCCCATAGCTAGAAAGCGTCGGTTACCTTAGGTGGCCGTCTAGCAACGATCTATGGCACTAGAGACTAGGTGAATGTTGGCATGAACATTTAGGCTCTGAATTCATACATGTACGGTCCTACTGTCAACCGTCTCATGGCCTTAGTCTAGGGTATGGAACTGGGTGTCGGTTCCTATCCTTGTCTAGACAACTTTGCTTAACACTTGAGATGCGTTTACTCTACTGATTCGATATAGAAAACCTATCCCTGATCGATCAATCGCTTTGGTTAAATACTTTTAGAGCCTAAACCATCTCAAGGTACATGGGAGAACTCTCTGTCATATATTGACAGGGGACAAATCCTCTGTTGGAATCCACCGTCCTTGCTACATACTCCGAGTGCACTGGATAAGGCTTATGATGACGATGCCTCACGACACAGCCACCGCTCGCTATATCCAAGATACAGTCTTCATATGCATGTGACTGTCATGATTCCTTTATAACTAAATTTATTTACTTTACTAATTTTAATATAATTTATATAAATTGCCTAATTTATTTTGAATTATAAATTATTAATTCTAATAAAATTAAATTATTAATAAAAATAGAGGATAATAATTTTTTATTTTTAAGAATTTAAAATAATTTATACAAGTATGATAATTTTTAATTTAAAATTATAAGCTATTAACTATTTTTTATTAATATATTAATTAAATAATTTAATATTTTAATTATTAAGAGGTGTAAATTTATATATAGATGTAATAATAAAAGTTAATAAAATAATTTAAATTAAAATTAAAAGTTAGTATAAATAATAATAACAAAAAAATATATGTGTTCATATTATTCATCCCCATAAATATTACTTTGACACCCCCTCTACTTTTTGGTAATTACAAAACACCCCTAAGGGCATTTCTATTTTTAAAAAATTAAAATAAAGTTTGACCAAGTCAACAAGGGCATTTTGGGGTTGTAAAGGCTGTCAAGGGTGGTTTCTGTAATTTTTAAAAAGACAGAGGTGATTTGTGTAAAATAACAATAGGTGAGGGTGTGTAAATATAATTATCTAAACCTTTTATTTGAAATAATAAGATCTTGGCCATATAAATTTAAGTAAGATTTGATTTGAGCCGTGGATTATTGGAGATCAAATCTGAACCATTGAGTTATATTGATTAAGATATAATGGTTATGAAACTATAACAAAAAACAAAAAACAAAAAAAGAGGTAAAAGGAATATTTGCACATTTTCGTAAATTTGAGGGAATAAGAGGTAGATTGCAATTTGCCCCTAGGATTTCACTAGTATCTAAACATCGACATTCACTACCTTAAAAGATATATGGTTATGCCTTTTATGATTGTTTGGTTCTTCTCATTTTAATAACATTTGGGTGGTCTTATTTGTTTCTCAATGGAGAAAGCTTCCCCTGCCCTCTTTTGCATTAGATTTGTCAGTTGTTCTCACTATTTTTCTCTTTTTCTTTTCTATATATACAAATAATTTTAAGTTGTATCATCATCAGTAATTTGGACTGATCATTTCTTGGTAATTTTGTACCAATACTCTTACCCCCTCCCCCCCCCCCCATTAATTTTGTATGTCTTTTGGTTATTTGTTGTATACTTTTTTTTTTGGGATAATTACATTTACACCCCCTAACCTATTGTCTTTTTACACAAACCACCCCTGCCTTTTCAAAAATTACATAAACCACCCCTGAATGACTTTTCCAGTCAAAAGAATTGCCGGAATTTATAAAATGTCAATTTTGCCCTGCCGGTGACTATTTAAAAAAAAGAAAATAGATTTAATTTTTTTTTTATGGTGTGGCATTTTTGCCCTCTTACAATATGAGAGGGGAAAGAAAACTCTCCCGCCCATTACGTTCTCTCCTCCACCATTGTTATTTTCTCTGTAACACCCAAAAGAAATCCATGAAACTTTTTTTCGAACTTGAAGCTCCATTTTTGCCGGCAAATCGAAGCTGAAAAAGGGGTAAACTAGAAGATAACGAAGAAAGTGCAGATTAAGAAAACCCTCCTTTTTCCTCACAGGTACTCTATACATTTTAAAATGTTCCTTTTTCTCTTAGTATTTTTGTTGTGAAACAAAGCATTTGATTTGGGTTTTCATATAAAGCATTTGAAAAAGACCATTTTCTTTTACTTTCACTGTTGAAATCGATTTATAGTTTATGTTTTTGGGGGATTTTTGAGGATTTTCTTTCACTGGTGAATGACGTACTTTCTTGCTAATTTTTTTTCTTGATGGGTTCTTGAGTGAAGAGGGTTTTGTGATAGTTAGGTTGTGACCATATGAACAAGTGAAATGAAAACCCTAAAATGATTTGAGGTACAGTACACGAGTTGAAGGTCCGAGTGCAAAAGAGGATATCTAAGTTCCACTTTTATTTATGGTGACATAAGAATTGATTCAGAGTTGTGCCTGATGCCGTATAAGCTTTTTGTCTTAAATATGAAATTTTGACTGCTTTTAGCCTGAAAAGTGGATTGTAATCACATCAAGTTATTTTCTTAAATCCCAAGTTATTTTCTTTGTAATGCAAAATAGTTTTTCTTTTTTTTTTTTTTGTCTCTGTTCGTATGAGAAGTGGATTGAGAAACAAAACAATCAGGCATGTATATGAATGTCATGAAAACCCAAAACACAAGATTAATTGATGATATATATATATATATATATATACATATATTTTGCTGGACACACTTCTGTTGGAACAAAAGATTGATGAGCTTTGTAATGTTGGAATTGGATAACATTAGAAATCCACACATCAAAATAAACTACAAGTCCTCATCTTTCCTACTGTTGTTTTAGATTATTGTGTCTGTGATATGGAATATGCTTTGTATGAATTAATTCCAAGAGACATACAAGATCAGTTTTGAAGTTAACAAAAATAACTAAATTACATTCTTGAGTATTAATCAAGAGAAAAAATAATAATTAATACTAGATCTTGTCATATACATTCACAATTTGAATATATTTGCTATTGTTGAATGTATTGTATTCGTTATTATTTCTTTTGTGTTGGGGATTTAAAATTCTAAAAACTGGATTTCGTTTTTCTTTTAGTGATGGCAAGAAGGAGGTATGACATCGTTTTGCACATGTTTGATGAACAAGACGTGCTTCCAAGAGTTGATCCAAGGTACTACACTTTCCAGAAACTATTGGATGATATTGGTCGCTGCCGTTTGATACCTGAGGGTGTAGTTGATACTATTTTCTTTGATATTTACGTTGATTGTGAGGATAAAAATGAGAGGGATACATGTTGTTTGTGATGAAGATGTTATCGAAATGTTTCATAGAAATGTAGTCACAGCTGAAGTGCATGTATGGATTCATGCTGAATTGATTACACCTCTTGGAGCTGAGTTGCATGTTATGACCTTGATGCGGAAGAGGATGTACAGACAGATGGAGTTGAGGCTGAGGGTGTTGATCAAGAGGTGATGAAGATGAAGGTGAAGATGATGAAGATGAAGACGAGGATGAACCGAGGATCCAATGAAAATTATTTACATAGAAATATGTATGAGGGGGCTGAGGGAGAAGATCAGAAAATACACCTTGAAGAAGGTATGATATTTGAAAATGTTGACAAGTTTAGAGAGGTGTTAAGGGACTATGTTGTTCAAGAGGGTTTTGTGATAGTTAGGCTAAAAAATGAAAGAACAAGAGTGACTTGTAAGTGTGCAGCTGATGGATGTTCATGGAGAATTCATGCTTCTCCATTAAGTGATAAAATTACATTTGCCATCAAATCTCTCAAGGCTGAACACACTTGTGTTAGAGTAAAGACAATGAAGGAAGCCAACTCTTCTTGGATGTCAAAGAAACTACTTCAAGTGCTCAGGGAGAATCCAGACATGAAAGCAAGGGGAATAAGACATGAATTACAAAAGTATGGCATTGATCCACCTTATATGCAGCTATACAGAGCAAAAAAGAAAGCTCTTGAGCAGATTGATGGCAGCTATGGGGACTCATACTCCAAATTACCTCATTATGCTGAGATGGTGAGGAGATCAAATCATGGCAGTATTGTCAAGTTACAGTATAATCATGGTGAAAATGATGATGAAGGGGATTTAATTTCAAGCATTCCAATTGTGCCTTCGTTCAAGAGGATTTTGTGGGATTGGATGCACTGAAAAAAGGTTTCTACAAGGATGCAGTCCATTTCTGGGATTTGATGGTTGTCATCTGAAGGGTCCTTATGGAGGTGTACTCCTTGCAGCCATTGGCCTTGACAGGAACAATGGACTATTTCCACTAGCATTTGCTGTTGTTGAATCCGAATGCAAAGACAGTTGGTGTTTCTTTTTCCAAGCTTTAGATGAAATGCTGGGAGGTTTTGCTGTTGACAGACCCTGGACATTCATGAGTGATAGACAAAAGGTAAAATGTGCTAAGTTATTTTTTAATGTGTTTGAAAGAGATGTCTCTGTAATTTATGTAAAGCTAATATGACCTGATTATAATATTTCTCTACAGGGTCTCTACTTGAATGCATCAATG
>JACGWL010000669.1:0-76076 GCA_034509725.1 Sesamum angolense
ATGTCTTCAAAAAGTGAGATCAACTAAATTTTTGTTATTGGGATGCAATTCAACACACTTCGCACTAGAATTCTTACAAAAAAAATCCCCCCTTCTTCTCAAATGAGGAAAGCTATTTATACTACTCTAAGTTTACGCTATTTAAGGTAGCTGAAGTTAACATTCTATTTCGCCCTTTACCTACCTCTTTTAAAGGCTAGAATTTGTTTACTAAGGGTATTTTTATAATTTGCTGAATTTATAGCGGTTTCGGTAGGTTTGACTTTGGACCTTTCTTGTGAGGCAATGTCTACATTTCCTTGTTGGAACGATCTTTTTCCTTTTATGGTGTGATTTGTTTCTTCTCCATCAGTGTTTTTATCAGTAATCATTTGGGGGATATGGGAAAATTAGGGTGGGATTGAGGTAATTAGAGCAGGGTTCTGAAATAAAATTTTCTGATTGTGCTTAGTATGTAACGCTTGAAAATACACATCTTTCATCCAATAATATATCTCACTCGCTGACACAAAAGGACTAAACTGTCACAATCTATTTTATTAAATACGTACAGAATAAATATATTTAGTCAAAGTTACGAGACTAAATATGTCAAAAGTACCAAACTTATAGCACTAAATGTGTTTATTAAAACGATAAAGTACAACAAATACAACAACCCTATAGTTACAAGTGAAATTTTACCTTAAAGAAAATTCATATGCTAACTTTTTGGGTAAGTGAAAATCAGCCCAAGATAACACATACATGTAATATGTAACAGTGAAAATCAATTAAAACAAAATTTCAAAATAGCCAAATTGGTGAAGGAGATAAAGGTTGCTACACGGAAAAATATTTGATGTTGATCCCCAATTAAAAACAAAAAAAAAAACTATATTGCTTATTTGTAGGAATATCAAGCATTCTCTATAGTTTGAACAGTATAATTAGATTTTCACCAACAAAATGAAAATATTTTATTGGCAATATCTAATTGAAGAAGTACAGAATTTACAGAACTTGAAGTTGCGAAAGAACTGGAGCTAAAGACGCATTTCAGATTTTCGTTTTCTATCTTCTAGTCAGAATTAACATTTTTATTTACTAGTCTATTATTTTCACGCTTTTGTTGAAGTTGCTAGCGCTTTCTTGTAGCCGTTAGAGGCACCTTTAGCAGTTAATTAGGTATTAGCAGTTGTTTTGTTAAGATTTAACTAACTTAACTCCCTCTTCGCTCACTCTATTTAAAGGAGACAGAGCCCTTTCAAGAGGATGAAGTTCTTGATACAATCTCAAGATTGATGTTTCTCTGTTGTTTACAATGAGTTCTTCTTCTTCTTCCTCTTAATTTCTCTACATGGTCCCAGAGCCATATTTCTATGGTTCTTGAAATTTCTTTTATTTTACTTACATGCTTCTAGTCTGCGGAAAACCAAATAAGCAAAAGAAGTTAGCAGAAGAATCAGAGACAATGAAGCTGAAAGCATCTGATAATCCAGGGATGTGTCTTGTCTCTTTTTTGGATGGACAAAATTATTTTGTCATGGAGCAGATCCATCTGAATAGCTTTAGGGGCAAAAACGAAATTGGATTTTATTTATTAATGGAAGAATCCAAAACCTAAAGAAGAGATGAGTATGAACAGTGGATTAGAAATGACTGCATGGTCACTTCTTGGATACTAAACTTCAATTCAAAGGAAATTGTAGAGAGTTTTCTTTATGTAAATTCAGCAGGTGAATTGTGGAAAGAATTGGAGACACACTTTGGAGAAAGTAATTGGGCCAATGGTTTACTAGATACAAAGGGAAATAGATTCAGTCTCACAAGGAGACTTGTCGATTTCAGCATATTATGCAGAGCTCAAGAGGTTATGGACGATTTAACTTGTCTTAAACCATTGCCTCAATGTGAATGTGGAGCTTCTAAAATCATAGCATACATAAACCTCTCCAATCAACTCATGCAATTCTTGATGGGTTTACATGATAACTATGATCATGTAAGAAGTCAAATCCTCCTGATGGAACCTCTACCAACTATAAATAAAGCTTATTCATGATCTTGAGGATTGAAAAATAGGGGAAGTGAATTCTGGAATTCCAAATTCTATCCAGACTATAGCAATGCAGGCCAGAGACAATAGAAGAAATAGAAACTTTGCACCAAAGTTTGGACAGAGAAAGAAAACACAAGCAGAAAAACAGAATATGGTCTGTGAAGAATGAGGGAAAACAGGACATTTGAAGAGCACTTGTTTTTATATCCACGGATACCCTGACTGATATAAAACTCTCATTGAAAAGAAAAAGGGACAATCAAGTACCAATCAGGCCTTCAACGCAACAGAAATAGAAGACCATGTTGCAAGCACAGTGGAGAATCCAGTGGATCAAAGAATGATCTCAAGTTTAATTAGAGCTGAGATTCAAAGACTAATGATGGGGACAAACTATTCACAATCAAACCTTCAAGATGAATTTGATGAATTTTCATGTAAAACCTAGATAAATAAATCTTGCAATGAATTAAACATAAATTTTTGGATTGTTGACAGTGGAGCATCAACACATATGTGTAGTAATGAGGGTCTGTTTGAATCTTTTGATCACACCGTAACAAAGTCTTGCATACACCTTGCAGATGGTTCAAAGCAACTAGTTCGCAAAGTAGGAAGTATCTTATTGCCTAATGAGAGTATTGACACATGTATTACATGTTCCCAAGCTGAGATTTAATTTACTGTCAGTCAATAGACTTTGTGCTTCTTCATCTATTATCTTTAAGTTTTCTAACTCTAATTGTATTTTGCAGGACCACAAGACTAAAGAAATTGTGGATGTAAGAAAAGTAATAAGAAGACTTTACATACTAGATGAAGCATCCTTCAAGATGGAGACCATTAACCAATATAGGAACTCCTTGGATGACCATTTTTCTGAATAATGCAGTGTCAGACCTAGATATATAGCATAGAAGACTAGACATCTTCCAATGTACTAAATCACATTCCCTTATTAAAAGGGACACAAAATAAAATTCATAGTTGTGATGTTTGCCCATTGGCTAAGCAACAAAGAATGCCTTTCACGTTGAGTGAATCTGTATCAGATGCAGCCTTTTATCTTTTACATATTGATATTTGGGGATCCTATAACCAACATTCTTTGTCACGTTGCACTTACATGATGACTATAGTGGATGACTATAGCAGGTGCACATGGACTTTTTTAATGCAACAAAAGACTGACACTATACCTTTGTTAATATCATTTCATAAGATGATCACGATTCAATAAAAACGGATTAAAGTCATAAGAACAGATAATGGAACTGAATTTCTAAGTAATCAATGCTAATTTTTTTTGAGAAATGAAGGCATTCTACACCAAAAGACTTGTGTTTATACACCCCAACAAAATGGAGTGGTAGAAAGAAAACATAAACACCTTTTAAAAGTTGCAAGACCATTTATGTTTCAGTCATCTTTGCCAAAAATGTTTGGACCGAAGCTATTCTCACAGCCACTTATATAATAAATAGATTACCCACTCAATACTTAACTTGAGTAGTCCTTATGAAAAAATGTATAATAAACCTGTCAGCTTTAAACATATGAGAGTGTTTGGATGTCTTTGTTTTGCTACAAACACTTTGCCTTTAAAGTCTAAGTTTGATGCAAGAGCATCAAAATATGTCTTTCTTGGATATATGCATGGCCAAAAAGGGGTACAAGCTATTTGATCTGAGAAAAGACGGCACTTGTTAGTAGAGATGTTGTTTTTCATGAGGACACTTTTCCTTATGAAGGACAACAGACTGATCCCATTACATGTTCACTCCACTTACCCCTTCATGATTCTAATCTTTCTCCTATAACTAATTTAGAGTCTTCTGCACTTGCCTTTATAGAAAAAGATACAGAAACACACCGTACCATCACAAATACTGCACCTACAGAGCCTAGGAGATCCACTAATTATCACTAAACTACCTTAGATAAATAACTTTGTCTGTAATTATATTTCTGCTCAAATAATTCCTATCATTTATGCTATTACCCCTGCACACGTAGGCTTTGTTACTTCTATTTCCAACTTGCAGGAACTGAGATTCTATGCTCAACCAACAAAACATCCAGAGTGGATCAATGCTATGAAAGCAGAGATCCAGGCTCTGGAAAGCAATAAAACCTGGGACATAACATCTCTGCCTGAGGGTAAGAACGCCATAGGATGTAAATGGGTATACAAACTCAAGCTTAAACCAAATGGCATGATTGATAGGTATAAAGCTCGATTGGTTGCTATAGGTTACAACCAAGTTGAGGGGGTGGATTTCATGGAGAGTTTTTCATCAGTAGCCCAGGTTGTTACAGTGAGGTCCCTGCTTGCAGTTGCAGCCTCTAAAGGGTGGTACATTCATCAATTAGATGTCAACAACGCTTTCTTACATGGTTACTTAGATGAAGAAATTTACATGGATGCACCGGAAGGATATCCAGTACCACCTGGACATGTTTGCAAACTCCAAAAATCTCTCTATGGTCTCAAACAAGCATCAAGGCAGTAGAACCATGAATTTACTACCAAGATGGAACTTTTCGGTTTCAAACAATGAAAGAATGATTATTGTTTGTTTACAAAGCTAACATCTGCAAGTTTTGTTGCCTTATTAGTCCATGTAGATGACATTTTAATTGTAGGACCTTCAGAGTCTCACATTTCAGAAGTTAAAAGCTACTTGGACAGTCTTTTTACAATCAAAGACTTAGGTACAGCCAAATATTTTCTGGCCTTGGAAATAGCTCGAGCTCCTGAAGGTTTAGCTCTGACACAAAGCAAATACATTAAGGACATACTACAGGACATGGGTTCACAAACTGCAAAACCAACTACTACACCCCTTCCAGCAGGAATAAAGTTTTCAGCTCAGCAAACAGTGCACTTCCCTAGCCAGCAATATACAGAAGATTGGTCGGACGATTGCTCTATCTCAGCTTCACTCGACCAGATCTCTCTCGTGCCACACAGCAGCTTACACAGATTCTTCAAACTTCCTGTAAACAACACTGGGATGTTGTAGTTCATTTGGTCAGGTACCTCAAAGGAACTCTACAGAAGGGACTTTTCTTCCCTTCTGGAACACCACTGAACCTCAAAGCATACTGTGATGCTGACTGGGCCTCATGTATGGATACTAGACGATCTCTCACCGGCTATTGCATCTTCTTAGGACCTGCACTCATATCCTGGAAAACTAAAAAGCAAAGCACAGTTTCTCGCTCCACTAGGGCCATGGGCTCTACAGCCTGTGAGCTCACTTGGATCTATGCTCTCTTACAAGATCTTCAAATGTGTATACCTAAGCCAATTCAATTCCTTTGCGATAACAGAGCATCATTACACATTATGAGCAACCCTGTATTCCACGAACAGACTAAACACCTGGAGATTGACTGTCATCTAGTTTGGGACCATTACGAAACTGGATTCTTAGCTCCTTCTCATGTCTCTTCCAAGGACCAATTAGCTGGTGTTTTTACTAAGCCCCTCACAAGGACTCTTTTCCAGTCCCTTGTTTGCAAACTGGGCTTGATCGACTTTGCTCCATGTCCAGCTTGAGTGGGGGTTGAAGAAGTACAGAACTTGAAGTTGCGAAAGAACGGAGCCGAAGACGTATTTCAAATATTTACATTTTCTATCTTCTAGTCAGAATTAACATTTTTATTTACTAGCCTATTATTTTCACGCTTTTGTTTAAAGTTGTTAGCGCTTTCTTGTAGCCGTTAGAGGCAGCAGTTAATTAGGTATTAGCAGTTGTTTTGTTAAGATTTAACTAACTAGCTTAACTCCCTCTTTGCTTACTCTATTTAAAGGAGACATAGCCCGTTTAAGAGGACTAAGTTCTTGATACAATCTCAAAATTGATTTTGCTCCGCTGTTTACAATGAGTTCTTCTTCTTCTTCCTTTTAATTTCTCTACATCTATAAAACTTATACTCCTATTTATAGATTATAAAAGAAAAAATTGACGTTGAATTATTAATAAAAGTTGGTTTATTTTATAACAATTTAGAATCAAACACAAAACTAAGAAAGTTTTTAAAATTCATATAAAAAAAGACACTCATCAATCAAAGGGAGTTTTCTAAGAAAAAAACTAAGTTTGGAACTACGCAAAGACGGTCCCAGAATTTCATATTCATAAGTGAATTAAACCTTACCTTCATAAAAACTAATGGTAAAATTATATTTTTGGTCCTGTCATTTTAGATCGTTAACATTTTTAGTTCTGTAATTTATTTATTTACACATTTAGTCAATTTTTTACCGAATTTAGTCCTACGCATCCCACATTTGGTCCTACGTTGACAATTTTAATCCTATGTTGACAATTTTAATCTCATTCACACTATAATAAATCTCATTTTGTGTCCTGTAACTATAAGTCGTTATGACCAAAATTATAAATACAGGACTAAATTTTCCAAAAAAAAAGGACCAAATATAAAATGCTCAAGACTAAATTCGTTAAAAAAAGAAGGGTAAATTGCATAACACCCCCCTGTGTTTTGGTGAAATAGCGTGAAATCCCCCTGTGTTAATTTTATAGGCGTAAAACCCCCTGTGTTATTTAAAACACAGCAAAAAAGCCCCTCTCCGGTAGAAACTAACGGAGAGTGGATGACACTCGCTCATTTTGCAAGTGGGTTTCATTTTTGGCATTTTTTAAGGTTAGTCTATGTATGCAAATGTCCATTTTGCCCTCCTTTTGACATGTAAATATATTTTAATAAATAATACATTATCAATTAATTTAAAATATTATTTAATCCAAATATATTTTGACAAATTCAATCTTTAAATTAAAAATTTATATAAATATAAATAAAAATCTCTTATGATATTATATATTATTAATTAAATTAAATTATTATTTAAATTTAAATTATATTTTAATTTTTATTTATAAATATACTAATTAAATATAAATTAGTATTTATTTAAATAATATTTTATTATTTAAATATACTAATTAAGTTATCAATTTTATTAACTGATATTTATTAAGTATTTATAATTATATATATATAATTAAGTAAATATTTATTTATAAAATACTAATTAAGTTATGAATTTTTTATTATATAAAAAATAATTATATTAATATATTTAAATTAAATATATATATATATATATATATATATATATATATTGTATCTTCTTCTTCTTCTCCTCCGGCTGGGCGACGGAGAAACGACTGGACCTCCGTCGCCCAGAACCTGGGCACCCCACGGCGAGGGGCGGGGTCAAATTTTTTTTTTTAATAAATAGACAATCTTCTCCGTCGGCTCGGCGCCTCGTCTCCGACGGAGAAGAAGACTGGGCGACGGAGGCCCACCTCCGTCGCCCAGAACTGAGATTAGGGGCGAAATCGCCCTGGATCTGGGCGACGGTCGCCCAGATCCAGGGCGATTTCGCCCCCTAGCGACGGGGCGATGTCTCGCCCCTTGCGCAGAGGCGACGGCGGCGACCGCCAGTCTGGGAAGCGACGGCCGTCGCCTACGTGGCGGCCGTCGCCCTCATGTGTGTATATATATCTATATATATATATATTATATATATATTTATATTTATAATTAATATAATGTACATATAATATATATAAATAAATAAATAAAATATTTAAATTATTTAAGATCTGAACCGTTCATTTTTTACATACAAAGATCAACGGTTGTTATAAAAGGGTATAACGGTCAAGTCAGTCAAAATTTAACACCGTTAAGGCTTATTTAACGGAAGGGGAGAGTAAGCAATGTTTTGAAAAATACAGGGGTTTTTTTTGCCTATTTTTTAACACAGGGGGGTTTTTAGCTAAATTTTGAAAACACATGGGGGTTTTATGCAATTTATCCAAAAAAGAACTAAATGTGTAAATAAAATAAGTTACAGAACTAAAAGTGCTAATAACCTAAAACTATAGGACTAAAAGTCTAATTTTACCAAAAACTATTGATGTTTTGAGATATCTAGATCTATTTCTGGGAATTAACCATACATATTATTGCTTTGATTTTGAACAAATTTCACAGCCAATGACTGAATCCAATTCCCTCTCACAGGAAAATAATTGTACTTTCTCTTGCAAACTAATTAAATTATTAACCTATTATGCAAAAACAACAAATCCCTATTACATAAAATGAAAAAAAAAAAAATGTTTGGTTTTATTTTTGGATAATTTTTAAGACAAGACAAAACACATCCAATGTTTGCCTACTTTGTTTTACACCTTATCTGTGTTTGTGTGTGTGTTTTTTTTTGGACTTTCTGCATATAATATATATATATATACACACACGTGTATATATAAATATAATATAAAGAAGCATGATTTGATAATGAACAGTAATTTTTTGTCTCCAAAAAATACAACATTTCTATATATACAAATTTATATATAATATATAATATGATTTGAACAATGATTTTTGAATCCCAAATCTCAATATCTGACCTACACCACTTATTTTAAAATATTTTTAAATTACTAAAAAATCCAAACATACGTCTATCTCCAACATACATTTATTTATCTATATTTTTCTCTCTCTATCTCCAAAACACAAAACAAAACACTCAGAAAACAAAACCAAACATAATGGAAACATTTTTTGTACTTCAAAATAATTAAAAAAACAAAAAGAACTATATTCCATGGGACAAAGTTATAATAAAACCATCAAATTCTACAGAAAAAATGAGAGCCCAATACCAGTTTATATAAGTTCTTCGTCGTCCCACTCTCAAACAACTGCAAAATAAATCAAATTCTGCAGCTAAAAAAGAAAGAAAATTACAATAAAATATGATTAGAACCTAAAATAGGAAAGAAAAATAAAAAAAATTTCCAAACCTCCATGTAAACTCCAAGAATGAAGTTAATCACCATATAAATTTTAATCTTCACCTACTAAGTAAATGTTTTTTTTATTTAACTTCATAAGTTCATCTTCACATATTTAATTTACAAATCTGACAGATTTTCTTGGACCATGCAAGTTGCTTGTTTTGAGAGAGAAGGCAATTGAGGAGCGGAGCAGTTGAAGATGTGGCTGCATAGGTTAAACTTTCACTTAGTCATTTTTATTTTTTTTAGATATTAATTATTTTGGCATGTTAGTCCTACATGTATATAATGAATAAATTTTTTATATAATTTAATATATATTAAAAATAATATTATAAATAAAAATAAAATATATAAATCAATACATTACATTGAAAATAAAAAAGAAAAAAAAAGAAAGAAAGAAAGAAAGAAAGAAAAAACTAATTTATCAATTAATGTCAAATTCAAAAAGTTAAATAATTTAGTTTTTCTATTAGTTAAAAGGCATTATAGGCTTCACAAAAAACTAGTACTGAAGTGCCGTTAACCGCAATTTGTGAGTATGGAAAATCTTTTCTATTTATCTATACTCTATATTTATACTAATATAAAAATAAAAGGGGCTCCATACTCACAAACGGCGCACAACAAATTTTTTGTTTATTCAAAAACGTTCATGATAACCAACTAATTTCACTTTCCAAATTATTTATTAACTAATAAATTAGTTTTATTTTATCTTCTTTTTAATGTCATGTATTGATTTAATTATTTTTCTCTTATTTAAAATATATTTTAAAATATAAAAAATTATTTATTATATGCACACAAGAACAGCGTGCCACAACAGCTAGTCTATACTATATAAAAAGAAAAGGTCTCTCACACTCACAAATGGCGGTTACTTATACCGCAACACTAATTTTTTATAAAGCCAAAAATGCCCTTCAACCAATAGAATAACTAACTTATTTAACTTTAAATATTACATTAATTATTTCTTTCATTTTTTTTCTTTCTTTTATTTCTAATCTATATATATATATATATATATATATATATATATATTTTTATTTCTAATATATTTTAAAGTATGAAAAAAAATTATTCATTATATGCACGCAGGAACAGCGTGCCACAACGGCTAGTTATATAAAAAGAAAAAGCCTTTCACACTCACAAATGACAGTTAATGACACCGCTGCACTAATTTTTTGTAAAGCCAAAAATACCCTTCAATCGATAAAATAACTAACTTATGTAACTTTTCCAATTTTATTAATTGATAAATTACTTTTTTTCTTTTTTTATTTTTAATATAATGTATTGATTTATATTTTTTATTTTTATTTAAAATTATATTTCTAATATAATTTAAATATGTAAAAAATTATTCATTATATGCACGCAGATGCAACATACCCAACGGCTAGTATAGTATAGATTTAACAAGAAATTGTGTAACCTCCAAGGGTAATTTGGGGAAAAAAATAGAATTTTGTGTAATGGAATCAAAACTACCAATTTGAGTCTCAAAACCCCCAACCCTTTATAATAGTATAGAAGATAACATGAGTATATATTAAATTTAATAGAATATACAATAAAATTTAAAATAAAAAACCTAATCAGGAAAAACTCTATGCATAATCTATACAATTTTATTAAGAAAGAGCACCTATTGGTGTCTCTCATTTTTTTGATATGTCAATTTTAATATTTAATTTATTAGTTAATTAATTTACTAATTTCCCACCATCCCACTCCTCTAAGCCTCAAGCCTCAAACCTAAAACCCAAAACTGGAAAGTGATAGTACGTTAATGCTATCGTTTAAAGACTTGCCATTATTTTTGTGTTAATGCAAAATAATTGAACTATTGAGTGAAAAGGTGGGGCTGCCTTGAAAGTTTTATGGTCTTAGTGGATTTCATATGAATGAATTCAAATATTATAATTCTTTTTATGCACTTCATTAAATGTGTCGCGTCCAACTAAAATACCAAAGTTAAAGTTAGATTAATTAATATATTAAAGGGATAATTGAAGTATTGATAACCACACATCATTCATCCTTACATACACATCAACATCATTGAAAAATTACATGTACACCCCTTAAACGACATCACAACAAAACGACATCTAGAGATGAGGAGGGTCCTGGTCCCCGCTAATGACAATTCCCTAATAAAAGAAAATCCCTGCTTTTTTGCAATCAGAGACAATTTTTGTAATTACACAAGATACGAGTGGTTTATATAAATAAATCATAAATTAAGGAGTATATATGTAATTATCTCTATTATTAATAATAGAAGAGTACAGTGTACAGAAAGACAGTTGAAAAAGATTGTACATTTAAGTCTAAGTTCAAACAAAAAACTGTCTAGAAATTCTTGGTCATTTTCTATCTAAATTCATGTCCCTGTTTTGTACAGCAATATCATTTTCCTCACATATACATGCTTCAATAATCATCTAACTTAATTTCATCTTTTCTGGGTTCCCAAAACCAGGCTACCTGATTACTTATCACATGCAATAAATATATCCCTCCAACTTCTACAGCTTCATAATACAGAATTCTTGGAAATCACACACACACAGAAACACACAGAAGGACCCCAAAATATTAATCCATTTGTAACAGTGACCAAATTGTAGTCCAGATAATGAAAATGCAGTAATATACTCCTTTCCTCATACACAGTACTAACTCGGAACGAGTCGGACAAAATTTTTAAAAATTGTCTAAACTCATAAAGCAATGATACCTAGACCACAGAATCGTAGGAGACATCAACTTGATGAAATGGTTGTCTTAGTTTTTCTCATCTCTTTGGTAATAGCCTCTGCAAGTTCCTCCGCACTATATCAACACCAAAGGATCTTGTCACCTCCATGTTTGGGTTAATCAAGTACCTGGTTATGATTACAGTAGAATAAAAAAGAAGCATTTGTTTATACAGGCATCAAATAATTTAGCAGGGAATGAAAAGCATAAAAAATGATGAAATTGGATAAATGGTTTAAAGGATTGTAGTTTACATGTTGTGAGAGGACTCAACGAGAATGAATCAGATCTCCCTCTTCTCATCCTTTGATCTCCATACGATGAACTATGCCAAAATATTTTTATTATAAATTTTAATATTATATTTCATCATTCAATTATATAAGATTGAATAACAAAATAAAATACATTATAAGTACATATTATTATAAGTAATTTATCAAACATAGTATATAATTTTCACCATGACAAACTCAGGTTATTATCCTAAAAATGGATTACAAACTAACATAATGTTATTTAAAACAGAAAAAAAAAAAGAAAAAAAAAATAAAAAACAAAAAAAAAAATACACTCAAAAAAAAAACATACTTCTGTATTCTGTTAAAAAAAAAAAAAAGAAGGCATCTGCTTAAAAAAATAGAGAAAAAAGAAAATACTGGTAAACCAAAAGTTATAATATAAACACACTACCCCAACATGAGACACTGTTGTAACAAAGGATTGCATGAACACTACATCTAGGTCCCATAGAACTCCCATTTTCTTAATTCAAAGAACTATCTCATACTTTTATTATAAGCAATTGTAACTATCTGATATTCATCTCGACCAACTTGTAAAAATATGATCTGTAAAACAGTTAATTCAACATACAATCCTTACAATAAACGTGGTTACGATTTCTTCAAGAGATCATATCTTTTATAAAAACCTCATTCCAGAAAGATAAATAATGCTAAACCACACGCGGCGGCTACGCACAATTAGCCTACGATAAGAGCAAAACTGGTCAGAATGCCAACTCAGTCTAAATTCCAATTGTATAGGACTAAAGCCTTTATACTATAAAACGGACTCAGAGTAGGATTAGGGTGCTCGGAGAGGAAGAATTTGAGCATTCAACTTTTCTTCTGAGTATAGAGGCTAGGCGGACCAGCGGCTATTGCTGACTTGGAAAAAGAAGAAAGATAAGACGCGGCTACCGTTGATACTAGTCGTGGCAGAAAGCTCATCTTTGGGGCCGGGATTTTTTTCAAAGGCCCAACACTTCGGTAGCAGCGGAAGAGATCGGGAAGGATGTTGCACTCAATCTTGTAGCTGCAGCTCTACCAGAAAAAAAATGAAAAATATCAATACATCACATGAAACGGCTTTAGCGCCCAAAATCTTCAATGTCCATATATAAATTTTACATCTTCCTACACTATCTATTCCAGTTTCATCAGCTGTAGTTTATTCAGTGAAGCATATGAGAGGTAATGAGATCTGAGAATAGTGCCTTAGGAAAGAAAAAATCAATATTACAATTAACTAAAAAACCCCGTTACAAAAGTCTCTATAATAAAATGTTTTTTCTTGCAGTGCTTGCACTCTTGAAATGGATTTAGAGGATATTGAGGAAGAGAAAGAGGGAGAGGTGTAATAGAATGTTATTTATTAACTTAATGCTTTTAGCTGATTGGCATTACAAAAGGCCGTTACAATGGCCCGTTACAATTAATGTGCCTAAACAAGTTATCAAAATATTTCAGAACATTACAAAAAATATTACAACAACCGTGCCAACGTACGAGAACAACCATACCAAAAAGTATTATAACAGCCGTTACAAATATAATTTAAGAAAAAGCCGTTACATAAAAGCAATTATATACTATTTTTTATATTAATTCGAACTTAATTTGTAACGATGGAAAAAGGAATTACAATAGCCGTTCCAATTCGTAATGGTTTTTCAGCTGGCCTATTACAAATTATTATAATGACTGCTTTAGCGCAGTAGGACAAGTCGTTCTAAAAATCGTTACAAATAGAAAAGACGTTACAATTAACCACAAAAAATCATTACAAAAGCCCGTTATAATAAAATATTTTCTTGTAGTGCTTGCACTCTTGAAATGGATTTAGAGGAAACTGAGGGAAGAAAAGATGAGAGGTGTAATAAAAATTTATTTATTGAGTTAATACTTTTATGCTGATTTGGCATTTAGTGGTTTATTTCTTGCATTATAGGTATTATTCTGAGATTTATCTATGTTATTCTGTGTTCATCTTGATTCAGCCTGCTAAAAGCCTGCATTCACGAGTATGTCTAAGCTTTTGTGTTCTGCCCATTGATAATTTTTTGGCTAAATTTGTTTGCCTTCCACTTGAGATAAGTATTATAATGAGTTGGACTTATGATTAGTTCCTCTGAAGTCTTAGGAAAAGAATTTATCTTGGGAAGGTAAATTGTTAATCCTTTTGATAACCCAAATCAGAGTTTTTTCTAAGTAGGAGAGTAGTATTTTGATGTGTTGTTCACGTTGCTTATACTAAATATGG
The DNA here is from genome assembly GCA_034509725.1 of Sesamum angolense. Taxonomy (NCBI): domain Eukaryota; kingdom Viridiplantae; phylum Streptophyta; class Magnoliopsida; order Lamiales; family Pedaliaceae; genus Sesamum; species Sesamum angolense. Next base: position 14,224 of record JACGWL010000669.1, read on the forward strand.
TTGTGGTACATTTGCATCTATCTTTTCTCCTAAAAATAGGTATGGTTTTTTTTTCTATTATTATTCGTTCTAATCTATCTTTCTAAGTCAATATTTTCATTGTTCTTGTGTAAATTTACACAATATAGAAAACTAATCTTAACCGAATTACATAAATATTATGGCAGGTTGTCCCTGACACATGGGAGCCCAGTTTGCTATTAGCAGCGTTTTCCTTGCACAAAGTAGGGTAGATCGAATGTTCAAATTCAATCACGCATGTTAAATAAGTTTGACAGATGAGTTATTTTATTCTTGTGTAAATATCTAATTGGTGGATGTGTGTATAATTCATAAAAATATTATTATAAGCACGTAGAATAATTGTTTTTAGTATCAGAGTCACGCCATAAAGAATAAATAAAAACCTGCTCTATATCACAACAACCATAAATCCAATACCAACTATATTAGAAAATTAAAAATATTTATTTTACCAAGTGACTACTAATGATATGGATCAATACATACATTAACATCCCTCACACCAAAAATTTTCTCTCTCTAAACATTCAATATTTCAGACAACTACGGGCAGTTGGTGCCGAGGGTAAAATGCCCATCTCATCGTAAATAAGAACTACATCGCACATCATTGGCGCCGGTCTGTGGGAACTCTTACCACTCTGGGCATTGAGAAATGACAGAAAATCTAGGTCGCAATGTCAATTAGATTCAACATGGTGCCTGAACTTGACTCGCGAGTTCATTCCGATGGTGGGCCATGACGCCCGGAACCCACTAAACGAACGGAGTCAGATTCAAGCGCTACCGGTGATTCTTCTACGAATTTGGCCACTACCTTTATCTAAATAATTTCTAAACAATTTTCTTCAAGACAAAACGTGCTAGCCTGTTTCTATTTCGGGAAGCAAGGCCCATCCCCCTGATGCCGAGTTTCCACGCCCTCACGGGAGGGTTTCGCCAAAGAAACAATGAATAAAATTGGGACATCAGGCAAGCTTATGCACATGATTCACACGACCGCATCTCATCTTGAGCGGAGTTTGTATTCAATATTCAATCCTGCAAAAAATCAAGAAGCTTTTGGAATTTTTAGTGCATCTAGCCATGGGCTAAGGCGGCGCAACACCCCACAGAAATCGTCAAACAGTTGAAATTATGAATGAATTGTTATCTTCAATTCACGCCTTTAACCCCATATTTAGTTATTAATTTCCTTCAACCTTCACTATGAAAATGTCGAAGAATTTAGTCATCGGTTTCCGAGGAGGAGGAGCAGAGGTAGGGAAGGAGGGTAAAAACAACATGGCCGATCTACTAGTAGACACCATGAAACTAGTCGTTAGAAAATAGCACAGAGCAAGAACATATTTGGTTCGTCACATTAACGGTACAAAATTAGTTATGTAATATTGAGGCAGTAGCTATACCTAGAACACCTGTATTTCGTTATAATGAACGTCTTTACGTAAGAATTCCATGAAGAGGACACTCAGCCTGAAAGAACACAGCTCTTTTAAAGAGTTTATCATCCAAAATTTCTAAGAGATGGGCACCTTTTGACAGTAATTATAACCACGGTTCCTTCTCGCATCAAAGTGGGAGAACCCCGATTTTTGGCTTTTGCCGGTCGTAGATAATCTAAACTTGCACACCACGGGGCGGGGCAGGGCCCTCTCGCTGCAATTTTGGGAAAAGCACTTCCGGCCGGCGTTACAAGCTAATTCCAACTCTAAAGTAAAAGAGGAAACAAAAGTATAAAAATCAATCCAGGAAGCACTCCTGATAATTCTAACGCCAAATTGTTGGTATGGAACCTTTAATGATGCCGATTGCAAAGGTCTCCCACCAGCCCCGAGTTCAAAACACTTGCAAGGTGGGTTCAACACACACAACTGCCCGCTGGAACTACTAATTTTCCAAGCCCTCCCAGGAGCAGTTGAATCAACAGTTTCTGGCACACCTATTTTTCAACGAACAAGAGGGTTCAAAAACTGCACCGCTTTCCTTAAATATTCCTTTTGTTAGGCCATTAGAAATCGTCAAGGAGAATAAAGTCGCTATAGATTAACATAAAGAATCTCAGGTCTAAAGAGAGGTGAATAAATAAATATAAACATCATATAAAAAATCTAAGCCACCTCATACAATAGAGAAATTGAAGAGTATGGTAAAATGTGCACGATATATATTCTAGTTGCGCAGTACTGGTTGAGTGTCTGCTCTCTTATCCATCCTCTCTTTTTGATCTGGGTTAACTCATGGATGCGAAATTGCGCGTTTCCTCCAAGCAACATTAGGTTAAACTACGATTCGAATCACCAGCGAGCGCTCCCACCGCACCGCACACACCATGGGACCCGAGGCAATGGATCCATCCAGTTACAGAGCACATGAGGGGACATGGCCGCCCCCCCCCCCCACCTCTCACCAACATCCAGCTCGAGGTAGCGTCGTCGGCCAGCGTCTCCTTTTCCATATAGCTCGGGTGGGGCACCGAATGTACTGTCCATACAGTTGAACAAAGATATTTTATGGTTACAGAAATTCCCAATCAAGAAAGCTCACCTCCTCTGATGGCATACCCCAGCGCGAAGCCTCGTGAAGGCCGGTGTCCCCCGCTGAGGACTCCCTTGACAGCTCTTGTGGGATGGCGAGAGCAACTGAGACCGACAGGGGTCACAGTTCCTTCGGAGGCAAAGTGCCTTCACGAGCTCGGTAGCTATCATCCTTTAGTGCCACCGGGTTTTCATAAAGCGAAGCATGGAGGGGGGCAAGCGCCTGCCTCGAGCCTTTTCGAGGGCTACATCGTTAGTTTGTGCAATATCCAAGAAGACATCGTACGCAGCTACCATGGAGCCTCTCGAAAGCTTGGATAAAGCACCAATATTCAATTTTAAGCTAGAACTCAGGAAGAAAAAGGAAGAGAAAGACAGATGAATCCACTATTAGAGATAGAGTGTCAAGTATAGCACCTAATATATTAAAGTATCCCTATCCCCACTCCGTGTTTAAGACTCAAACTGGTGTCTTTACTCTTCACTTAAAACTGGTGACTAAAAAAGGCCATTATGGTCTTGGACATCATCAACATTCAATTCGAACGGAGTTGGAGGCTATATGAATGTTGTATAATATTTAATTATTTAGTTTTAGGTAATGAAAAGGTGACGAAGAAGGTCTAATAATAATTATTAAATGTAATATAAAAGAAAGCCAGTACCAACACAATAAGCTATATATACCGCCAAGAAGACTTCCTTTTCAGCTACTACAAACAACGAGCATATGATTTCCAAATTCAGGACTTACTCTAGTTAGATAAATACTAAAAATATTACTTTATTATATAACATGTGAACGTAAAATGTAAACCAAGACCTACCTACATAATCTCTCAAAATATAATCAAAAATTTCCTTCTCTCTAATTACAATATTCACTCCTAGCGGGCACAGGGTAGGCGAGGGCGCGTACAATTTTCACACAGCTCGATCCACCGGTAAATTAAAAACTACATCCACATCAATTGGTTCATATTTATGATTAAGAAGGTTTTTTGAGTTTGTATATCAAACTTTTCACCCTTGAAGTTCATTTATTGGGTTTGATTGCCTGATTTCATCTCCCAAGCAATCCTGAATAGCAACAATTACTTAATATCTAAATTTTCCTCTATTAGAGCCGAATTTCTTAATAATTTTACATTTGATCCTCAATATTTTAAGGTTAAACATCAAAACTCAAAACTAGACATTTGTGAGGAGGCTGGATTCTATTCAGCAAGCCAAATCAAGAATTTTTTTTTTTTAGATAAACTTTGTAGAACTAGGTAATAGTTAAGATAAGTAAAGGGTAACTAGTTTTATCTCTACAACATTTGTATACTTATTTTTTTTAGTATTTAAATTTATTGATTTTTTACACTATTAGATATTACATTTCGCATATTTAATTACAGATGTATATGGCAATATTTTCGCACTAGGAAAGTATTTTTTGTGATCAAATGCATGTATTTTGGGCAATGGATTGTAATATAAGTTTTTGCATTCACACATTTAAATTTTTGGGGGATTTGGACTAAGTAGATTTGAGTGTGAAATATGGTAAATGTTGAGAAACATTAAGGAGGATAAAGATCTATTGAGTCCATACATATACTTAAAGTATTGTAATGATGTGCAGGTTGACTAAATGTTAACTTTTAGGCGTATTATGATGACCAAGAAAATCAAGAATGTATGTTTATGTCATAATATCATGTTAAATAGTTTATATTATCAAATGATATTTCTATTAGTTTTATACAAAATTTATGCTATAGAAGTGAAAAATTTTTAAGTAAAAAGGACATACTTTTTCTAATGGTATAAATTAATGTTACTGTCTTTGAAATATAGAATAATTCATAATAAATTTAATTATAATTCAATATCAGACAATTAGAAATTAATAGAAAATATAATAATATAAATAATTTTTAGTCAAATACATCAAAAGTAAAGTGTAAATTCATAATGCAATTTTATGTCTCTTTGCTATACAACAAAAATGAGAATTTTGTTCTTATGTTGACAAAATTTTCACTGGTAAATACGGACACACTTGTGTATGATGATATAGCAAACAGCAAAGATAATGCGGTTAACAACACATCAGGATCAAACAATAGTAGTAAAAGGACTAGGTGTTATTCGGCTCGCCACACATCTTGAGGCTAGTGAAATATATCGGAAACAAAAAGCAAATTTTAATTAAGTAAATAAGAAAAGTATTTGGCCTAGCGAATCCTTGTCCGTAAGAACTATTGAGAGTTCACGGAAGCATTTTGCTACGCCCGTAGTACAACCTACAGATAACATAATTGTATCATGCACGCGAATTCGTAAGAAAATATTATTACGCAAAGTGATCATTCGCCCTTTATTGGCTTACAAATAAAAGAATAAATAACAAAAGTACTGAATGCACCATGAGATAGCTTTAAAGCCATGTTTTCTCTTGTACACTCTATAATCTAGCTTTAGAGAGGAAGGATTTTTTGTTGTGTAATTATTATAATAATTATTCTAAATAATTACATAATATATATATATATATTTATATACACTTGAATGGATGAACTGAACTGTCTAGATACATTCTGATCATCCATAAGTAGTTTTTTATTCCAATAAAGATCACAAAAATACTTTATAACGATTATTCTAGATATATTATAATACAATATATGTATATATATAAACTATATACAATTCATATATATATAGTATATATATATATATATATATATATATATATACCTTCATGGATAACTAAATGCCTGTTAGAATACCATTCTATCATCCATAAGTAATTTCTCCTTATTCCAAATAAAAATAACCAACATAAGACCATTCTAAAAGTTGATAATTGTAGTTTTCTACCTATTTATTTCCTTTTTCTTGGAATTCAATTGGCTAATTTACGATGTGTTGCAGCGATAATTTTAACCTTGTATATTAAAAATTCAAGGCCAAATGATTTAATTAACATCCGAATTTAAATAATAATCCAACAATTAAACCCATATGTATCTTAATTGTCCAGTTAAATACACAATTGGTCCAAAACTTGTATTAGGTAATATTTCAATAAGGGCATGTAAATATCAATGGCCCCAGCAACCCTCCAACTTTATGTAATAATCGGGCATAGAAGAATCAATTTATAGAAAAAAGATTTTTATTATTAATTATCGCTTGGGCTCCAATCTCTATTGAAGAGATCTTCATCTATGCTACCAAATCACATATAACTTTGCGGAATTTAATTCTAAAATTATTCTCGGCCTCTTGTTCGCGATAAGATGTGCGGACAACACTTTTCAAGGTTTACTTTTTCAGCTAGACTTGGGGATAATGTCTAACACTATTATTAATTAAATGGATTTAATTAATTGAATTCTGTCTGCGGATCAACTTTGATCGAGGGAAAACCCGTCACTAATGGGTGGCCGTCTAGCAATGAATGCCCACAATTGAAGGACAATTATACCAGTCAACGTGTAGTGAATTTTTGGGTTTGGTGAACTTTCAAGGCCTTTCAAAGTTGTATACGGGGTAGACAAGAGTCCTGATCCTATTTCGGGTATCACGGTCTCCCGATCTTACAGGGAATAGAAATTTGGTGTTGTTCCCATCCGACCATAGGCATCTATGCTTAGAGTCTGCAGATTGGACTTACGCTAAATTGCTCGATAGCACCTTTTTCCATTGACCAATGACTGTTGTCAATCAATATCATGTTATAGAGCGTGAATGGCAGAATTGCACAAACCAGATACAGGAGAATCACCTATTGTCACATTTTCAAATACAAGGGGGATCTCCCTTCTTGAAATACCAGTGCTTTGAGCTAACAAACAGAACCATACTGGCAACTGCGCATTGGGACACAACGGCTATAATAGAATTAGTAACACGATATGATACTGAGACGATCGATCAAATCGTCTCTGAACTAGATTAAAAGAATGGATAACAAAGATATAAATGTATGACGACGGAATGAAAACTCAGGAAGATCGTTGATGTGTAAGTATGTCTATCAAAAGTTATGTTGAAGGACACTACATTAGATCTCATACAAAGTAACATCGGGTGGTAGCTCGAGGATATCGAGAATGCATGTGTCATGATGTCATACTATTAGATGAATGATGCTCGCAAGAGACAGAAGCCACAGCCTGTTCAGTGTAAGGTGAAGAGAAGGTTTTGCTGCTCGTGGACGCTTGTAAACTGAAAGAGTAAATTATCTCTTAGATGAACCAAACCTGTGTCAAATGGTTACCATGGTAGAAGTTAGTTCATGAGTAACAGAAGGATGTGAGAAACAGAGATAACCAATCATATCAGTGAAACGACCTCTAGGCAGGGCATTCCACTTATGAAACGGACTCTCCTCAGAACCGTGGAGTCATGATTCATTTAAACTTATCGTTGCGGATAGTATGACCAGATCCTAAATATCATACTCACTAAGAAATCACCATTTATCATCCACGGGATACCTTGTGGGCTTCGATGGATATGTAATTACGGGACTCAGATTTCATAGAATCTTAATCACGTATTAATCCAATCGGTCTCCTATATGGACTCTCTCTCACACCGCACATTGATCTTTCGAGTCCGGACATGAAGATATAGCATATTCAAACTCGCAAGCAACCTTAAGTTGATCAGTCATGGAATCGGGCCATACAAGGTATTTGTCTCGACAATTCCAAACTCCTGCTTGACTCTGTGGTAGCGGGTGGGCACAGTTACGACTATCAGTTCCAACGTTAGGACTTGACAAATTTAAAAATTCACAAAATATACATTGATGATAAAACAAGAAAAGTGGCATACGAAACTCATATATATACGGCTAAAAAACATTAGAAATGACACTATGCACACCGGGAAATACAATATAGGACTAACACAATCTAATTGGGGCTTCCAGGTCACGTATTCTACAAATGTTCACAAAATTATGTACTCACTTCTTAAAACCTAATCATTCCATCCACCTCAAACTTATCTATCTAGCTGCTTAAAATCAAAATCTGACACATCACTGGTAATGGATCTACTTGGTGTTTTTTACTGAACTGGCAATGCTATGTCAACACTCAAACAAACGTATACCACATCAGCCACCCATGCAGTTCTCTAAGTAGTATGAAGATGGAAGATAATTAAAGATCTCGGTTCTTTCTATGTGCTTAAAGTCCACAATTGTTATCAATTCGCCGTCTAGGCGAAACAATAACTACTGCTAGCAGGCAGTCAACACCTAACTCTTAGATGTGTTTTTCCCATCCAAAACTGTTCTTAGCTGCTATGTATTTAGCTTATGTGTGAATCTGCTGTGGTACCTCTTGGAGCTCTTCACAAGCACCCCCAACCGCCCGGCAGCCCAGCTGGCTACCCTTGTTCACCATTGGAGCTTCATATAATATTCCATCTCCACAGAATGCAGTTTCACTTCACAGTGAACCTCGTTTCTATGCTTAAAAAGAAATATGCTTACCTCTTGAAGCAATTCAAACCCTCAGGATCCCCCGGTAATGTTGGTTCAGTTAATGGATAACGGGATACATTGCTCTGGTCACACCTTGTGAAAATCGATGAGGAGAATCTCTTAGATGCAACAAACCTACAAAAATCCAAATGCACCTGTATATATTAGTCATGACAAAAGGTCTCAATGAACAAGAAAGAGATTACATAGAGTACTTCCCCAGCCATTTGTCTATCTATTTCAAATAAATACTAGAACTTAATACAACTACACACATTCATACACTAAGCATGTGCATGGTTGTGCTTATGTGTGAATCACAAATGTATGTATTATATGATTGGCAATAACAATTCATCCACTGCTTCTATTGGAAAAAAGTAGTTTAAGATAAACTCAACAATCACTAGTTAACTCATCTTCACATGGATAACAAACTAACCAATAAGCTGAAGCTCCAAACAAAGCATGGTTCCTAAAATCATCAGAGCTCTTTCCAAAATCGACCGTAAAACCACCATATACTACGACCAATATTTCACGCGTCCAAGTTACCCCATTAACCATTCTAACATACAATTCCCAATTCCTACCAAATCTTATTCTCCCTCAAAATCTCGTTCAGTTAACACTGCGTCAAAATACAACTCCGAGCAAGCACCATCCTCAAATGCAGCTTCTTACAAACCAAACAGACCCATTGACTCCATACAAAAAAAAAAAAAATTCAACACATGATAGGATCCTGAACTGAAATCACCACTGTAGAGAGTTCCCTAATCAGCCATTAAAGAAATTCTTCTGAAACAAAAACCAACTTAATTCAGTAGGAACCAATAAACCTGAAATATTACCGTCTGAGAATCCGAAGAGATGCTTCCGAACTTTTCAGGGAGGAGCAAACAATCCTTGACAACAATGGCATTTTTCAGCCTTTAGTTCTTTTGCTTTCTCTTATCTTATTGAGGAATTAATCAGCTGATCAGTATCTCAGCATAAAATGAAGAAGAAATCATATCGCGAAACAATCATCATTTTGTTCTTTCCCCTTCCCCAAGAACCTAATCACTGCAATAGCATACTCAAATTCAGGGTTTACAGTAACGACGTCGTTCCAACTTTCCCTTTCCGAAGAACAGGGTTTTGGTCTTTGTGGACCTTTGGTATAAACTGCTCACGTCGCCGTTTTGGGTCCAAAATGGAATGGCGGAGCTATTAATGGGCTTGGATCAGCAGTGCATTTGAGCCGATTAAGATGGGGCCCTATCTATTTGGGTCGGGTTCGGAGTTAAGTAAATAAGCTTGTGGGTAGCTCGGATTTTAATTTTTCTACATAATAATATGTCATTTCTGCATACATATAATAAATATTATTCATAATTTAAAATATATCATAAATAAGAATAAAATATATAAACATCACATCAACTTTCACCAAAAAAATAAAACAAAATAAAGAAAACTAACTTAGGAATATTATTAACACAACAAAAAAATTGGTATCACGGTATCACAAACCGTCGTTTGTGAGTGAAAAAGTCATTTATTTTTATCTACACTAATCTAAAAAAAAAAGGTCTCCACACTTACAAAAATGACACCACCATACTAATTTTATTTTTTTTTTTTTGAAAACTAACTTGTTCAATTTTTTAAACTTTACATTAACTTATAAGTTAGTTTTTCTTTTTTTAATATAAACGTAAAAATTTATTTATTATATACATGCAGAAACGACTAACTATAATGACTAGTATCAGTATAGATGAAGTCAAGAGGGTTTGGGATGGGTCCCAAATTTTGGAATGAACATGTCTTGAATAATATGTGTAAATATAATAGAATTTAAGATAAATTATAGCTACATCTCCTAAGATTTTGTGTTATTACAAAAAATTTCTTATTATTTTATAAATTATAAATATTTTCCTCAAATAAAAATAATTATGTAGTTCTCAGAAGGTGAGTTGCCATTGCTTTTATTTTTTTTAAAAATAAAACTTTTGAAAAAAATATAAAAAAATTAAGGGTGGATAAAATAAATGAGCCATTAAAAATATTAGTTCATAAAAGTATTTTATAAAATTCTAAAATGTATATAAAAGTACAATTTATAATTCAAAAGGGCATTTCGAACAGTTTCTTCACAAAAATTGAAAAAAAAATCTAATAGAATAGGCACGTTGTTAGGAAAACGTTAAAATCAATAGGGTATTTATAATTTTTTCAAACTATGAGAAAGTATTTATGATTATAAAAAATTAGATAAAAATAACTGTAATTTATCCCATAATTTAATTAGAATTTTTTACTTTTGTCCTATACATAAATTTAGAAATAATTGTAATTAAAATCACAGTTACAAGAGACTTTCATCTCGCACATGATATCTCAAGAGCAATAGAAACTTCTCAGGGTCATGGTCAATGAACTGCTACGAGTTCTAAGTGGTTCCATACATCAATCCCATCCTAAGGGAGCTAATGACAGTACGAATTCAAAGTGGGCTCTTCCTCTTCGATTCAAGCAAGTGCATCATTGAATCTAATAACACACATACTTCGGTCATTTGCAAAAATCACAAATACATTTTTCATTCAATGACCAAACTCTACAGAAGCATCCATTGGGTATATTTCAGTAACTTTTCAAGGATGTAATTTTATAAAAATCATAAGTATTTATGTAATTGGACTTAACCTCAAGGACGTCGATGTAATTTATCCCTTATGAATAATTAGTTTGTTAATGAATAGAAGTGGTACAGTTTCAACTGCAGTACAAATAAATAGTTTAGAGCTATATAATTCTCTCTCTCTCTCTTTTTTTTTTTTTTTTTTTTTCAGTTTCAACTCTCTTCCGAATTAGTTGGGAGTAACATATTTATAGGGTTCGGTAATTAAGGAAAGTAGTCTATATTGTCCGTTTATTTGAATTTCCATTGGTCAGTACAATACTATATCCAATAGTTTTCTTGAGAGCATTTTTTTTAATTTTACTTTGCATCCATCTCGTCAATCCTTTCTGGTTGGCGATCTTTATTACTATTAATGTTGGGAATGAAGTCCCACAATTATTGCTGATGACATTAATCTTGTTCTTCAACTAGTGATGATGGAGTAAATCATGCTATGTCAAATCTTACAATAGGCTAAAATGTATTTTACCCTTCTATATTTTATTGAAAAAGTTAAAAACCTCCCTGTACTTTCGAAATAAGTTAAGAACCCCCTTGTGTTTTGTAAAATTCAGCAAAAAGCATCTCTTCCGTTAGTAATTAATGGAAGGTACATTACACGAGCGAGTCGTGCAAGTGAGGGTGTTTCTATGGCGTTTTGGACTAAAATGCCCCTATATTGTATTTAAAATTACTATGGGCATAATAACTTATTTTTAACTTATTTTGTTGGTTTTTTTTTTTTTTTTGCATTTTCATCTCTTGTAACAGTATAATTTTGTGTGCTTAAATATATTTATATTTAAATATTAAAATACTAAAAAATATAATTTTTTATAAATTTATAACTTAAATTTAAAGATTAAACTACAAACTACAATAAAAAAAATATATAAAAGTTTATTTTTCAAATATAATCTATATCAATATAAATGTTAACCAATAATAACAATAATTTAAATTATTGTTTATTTTAATTATATTTTAATAGATTATAGTATTTATTGTAATAATATTTAAATTGCTATTATATAAATTTGTAAAATTTTAATATTTTATTTTATGTTTCTTAAATTTATTTTAAATCAAATTTTCTTTTTTTAAAAAAAAATTAAAACTTAATTTTTTTAATTTAATTAAATATTTTTATTTTTTCAAAATTGGGGACAAATAATTTAAAATAAATGTTGTATGTTGGATGTTGTGTTTTGGGAGACATAAATTACTGTTCATTCTTAAATCATGTCTCTTTTTATATATTTATATGTATATGTGTGTGTGTGTGTGTATAGTATTTTATTTGTGAGTAGATTAAATGATATAGTATATTATTAATCATATTTGTATGAAATAATTATATTTTTATAAAAATAAAATCTATATATTTAATAAATAATTAAATGCACTCATAACATTGGGTTAAAAATATTTTTTAGACGTTCTATTTTGAAGTAATAAATCTAAATAAATTATTCAAGCAATAAAATATTTGGATTAACTATGTAATATTGGTATATTATTTAATATTCTTATTTATTAATTATTCTATTGAAGTCGAAAAATATTGGGTACAAAATAATGTAGTTAAAATTAAATAAATTTGTTTAAAAATATTATACACACCTTTTGCAAAAAAATTGTATACATTTAACATGTAAATCAAGCCTTCCAATTCATTCTCCATTTTTTATAATTTTGAATATCCACAAATGGTAGTGTTAATTAATTAAAATTTTTAATTATATAATGTGACAGTTGGTAAAAGCATTTTTTGATTAATAGGGAGCTGTCCAAATTAAAAACTTCATCAAGACACATTAGTTATTGAATGATGTAACACATATAAAAAGATGATCCCATCAACTTCATAATTAACACATGATAACAATTAGTTGGCTCACATATTCAACAAAAAGCCACCGATGTTTAAGGACCGTCACGTCCCCGTGGTGGATGTCTTTGTGGTCACCGCGAGCGCGCTGTACTGTCTCCCTCGCTATGCGTTTGGCCTCCACATTCAGACTGCACACCAAAATGACGAATGTAGTATGTCTAGGATCTAATACCACCTACTCTTGACCCCATGTCCAAACTTTGCCGTGGTGCTAATGAAATACTTCGCGCCAATCATAGGCCACCATCCCCATGAGCTACTTGTTGCACTGCATCCCAACTACCAATGTGGGTATGCGTTTGGGTTGTTGGTGTAGTGGAATTCGAGATCATAATGGGGGTTTCCTCGCCACCTCTCGCATAGCTACACACGACGTTACTATTCTGGCTATGGCGTGCATCACTCTGCTCTTCCACTGGAATAGGGGGCAGTCTAATGGGGTCCCATATCTCGAGCATGCTGGGGTAATGAGGCTTTGGGTACTGGTAGTATCGTCTCGCCAATGGGTACAGCTGCAACAGATGCCAAATGACAACCACATATTAAACATTATATAGTAATTCGAAACGATAATTGTTAGGTTGCGATTACATATTAAAAATAACATGACATACCCGTAACGTATGTGGTCGTAGCTCACTAGGAAAATCCATACAAAATGTCTCAATGTCATAATAAATCCTTTGTATATGTGTGATTTCGTGAACTGACGAAATCGTTCCTTTAATTCAAAGAATTTCTGACACACCTGCTCTCGTGTGTAATGATACGCAAAATATCGTCTTAGTCCGCAGGCCCAATGAGCCATATGTGTCTCTGCACGATGATTGTCTCTCATAGAGTCTCGAGTGTTGTCGTCAACGATCATCCACATTAAGCGCTGCTCAACGCTCAATGTCCAGTGGTCCTCCTATGGAAATCCAGATCGCTCCAAGTATCTGCGATATGCCATGCCTACAAAATAGATACTCACAATAGTGTGCATAATTATGTAACCTCAAAAATATATATAACAACGTTGTTGATTTGGATGAAGTTCAATCTTGAATAGTCTATTTAAGAGTTAAGAATGTCAAGCATTTCGAAACCGAGCTGACAGTATACTTAAAATTAAACGAATTTTAAAATTACATGTCCAACACATCGAATGTAGTATCATCGGGTTTTAATATAATACACAATAGGTGAAAGGTACCCACTAACATCAATCGTAATTGGGCAATCGAACATCTACCAACACCTAGGTTGGATTGTAAGATGCTTCTGCATTGCTATGTTATCGCGTAAAGTGCGTTGGGTTTCTATCTCAGTCACGGTAGGATGTCCTCTATGATAAAAAAGCATCGATATTGGGTGAAATGTCATTTTATGGATCGTTGAAAATGATCTCATCATGGCTGAACTTACGGACGATGTTGTGAAGTGTACAACAAGTGATAACTAAATCCACTTGGTGCTGAAGAAGGTAGCTCGGCATCCCCATTGCAATATGAGAAACTGCTTCTTTAGTACTCCAAAGCGATGCTCAATTACATTCCGCAATCAAGAATGACGGTTAAACAGGTCCTGTGGGGTACGATATCAACGACCATTTCCCCTATACTCGGCTAACTGGTATCTAGTACCTCGATAAGGCGCTAGAAAACATTGGTAATTTGTGAACCCAGCATCTAGTAGATAATAATTGCCTGTATTTTCATAAGTCGACATCAGATGGACATAGAACAAAGAGTTGTCAGTCACCATCGTATATGTATGGTTAACTATTTTACTGACCAATTGGAGGAAATGGGAATGTTGGGTCCTGTGATACAGCATGATTCAAGACGCGGGCGTCAGCCGCACTACCTTCCCACCTAGCATACACATATGTAAAATTCATATCAAAATCACATATAGCCAAAACGTTATGTGCTAGGCGTCCTTTACGAGATCGATATCGGTTTTGATCTATTTGTGGGACCCATGTTGGTACCAAAGTCCCTTTCATTACTCTGACACAATCCTATATTGTGGAGAAAAAATATAAAAATGTGACTCTAGAATAATTTCATTTGCCTGAATTGCCAAACAATAAATTGACAATGCATGACAGACACATGTACATCAATAATGATACAATTTGTACCTTAAAGTAGGGGTAGAAATCTATATTGCTAGCCACCCTCGAATGTGTGTCTGTAAAATTCGGATGAGTGATTAGTTCAGGTGTCATAGCGCACAAAGCCGAAAGCACTCGGTGGAATCTACGATAAATAGTCTCAAGTGAGTGTTGGAATCGCTCCATATTGTCACGTTGTCTTTTGTGCATGCCAACCGTCTGCATGAATAGTGCAACCTCCTCAATGGAGCTAACTCTCAACGTCTGACCATGCGGCAGCAATCCCCTAGAAGTCAATGCATCAACTAATGCATAGAAACATAGTTTTGTCATGCGAATATTGTCATAAAACTTGCCAGTGTGTGGGGTAGTCATTATCTCGGCTACCCATCCTTCACCCTATAGCGCACTGGTGTTATGAGGCACTTTCTCTCTAAACAACTCTGGGTATATTAGATCTCGAAAAGCGTAAAACTCTTCAAAGACATCTGATTTGTTGCTGCCTGGAGTCCCGGGGCTTCAAGGGTGCCACTCGAGGAATTTGTTTCGTTAGCAACTCCCTCACTAGCACTCGCCATGGTGCTGCACGAGGTTGTGGACAAAAGAGACAAAATGGGAAAGGAGAATTAAGACAAGAATCATGAACAATCATAAAAGATAGATGATTTACTTAAACTAACAATGTACGGTTGTGGTCCTAATGCGATAGCGACTACAACATCATTCAAATACATTCAACAAAGATTTAATATTAGCATGAGGGTAGACACTATGCCACGAATAAATTACTTGCCCAATGAGTACAACCAGCGGAATTTGTTCTCATCATCTAGTCGGAGGAATATTGTTCGAGTGCTATGACTATGAAAACGCTCCAGGGCAGTTGTGAAGACGCAGTCTCGCAGATCCTTAAACTTTGTTAATTCATCTACGCAACGCCCAATAGATTCCGTAGCTTTTTGGCTGGTTCTGTCAATCTTTCCCTGCAGTGACTCATTCAGTTTGTCCAGTGTCTCGCACTTCTTCGAATGCAACTCGCTCAACCCGCACCTTGTTGGGCGCTTGCTACTAGAGGGTGATGTAAAGCTTTGCGTCCGTGTGTTAGAAAAGTACCCGTCAGGTGTCGACATTTGTGTGACTGAGAGAACGTTGTATCCTCATAGTCCTCTCGAGACCAACGACTGCCTGAATTAGCATCCCTCATCTGTTCATCATCACCTACAGATGCAGTCTGGAACCTTGGGGTGGATGTGCGGACGATCGTGCAATGCCACCGGCTGTGGTGTTCCTTGCGAACATCTGAGTGCACAGGTCAAAGCGTGGTATTCCATGTTCAACTATTTTTTTGTACTCAGAATTTTCCTACATTAGGAAGTTTTTATGGTAATTTATATTTGACAATTGTGGAACATTTCTACGGAAAAGTTAAAACAAGTTCTTCGATGAATTCCACATTATATGAAAATTTTAAAGCCAAAACAGTCAATACCCAACAGAGCTCCTCCAGATGTCCAGACTCATCTGTTATAGTGTTCCGTTCGTGGTCCCATCCCCACCCAGTCCCCTTGTGAAGAAGGTCATTTAGTATGCGCTATGCACGACGCATCCTGTTCGGCTCACCTTTTAGTTGTTCTAGGGTAAACACATAGCTTGGGCAAAATGCTGAATTCATCCTATCAGTTATACAAGCCTAGACAGAGGTGAAAAAGTTGATGACTGAAGTAGGTGGATTACAAACTCTTCGTGCATAAATTCGATGAAAACTCACTCCATATACTGGCTCCATACAATTTTTTTGACACGAGACGGTTGCGAAGAACCTTTGTCGTCCCATCGATCCATCTATGTGGGATGACGAATAAGTATAGTATTTCTTCGACAAAACATAACTGTATATTATATATATTCAAATACCCACCTCTTTAATATGTTATATAGATAACGTTCTAAAGGTATTACTTAATATATATTACAAATATAATATATATATATATATATATATAATATATATATATGCAGCCGCGGTATCTCTAATTAATAATAATAAATTTTTACATTTAGTTTGAATTTTTAGTCTCCAAAAATGTTAAGAACCCAACTCGAAATATTTATATGCCATGCATATTAATTATTAAATGGTACTCATGTAATTAACACAATAAAAGAAAATAAAGTTAAAAAATAATTAACATGAAATGTTAATTATAATTAGGATAAAGTACACAATCTATTAGATATTAATTATAATTAGGGTAAAGTACACAATCTATTAAATGCTAATTATAATTAGGATAAAATACACTTTTCCCCCTAAACTATACTTGATGTAACATATACCTCCTAGTAACAAATGTAATACGTACCCCCTATAATTAAATTTGTTGGACAATCTTGCCCTTGTATCAATTGTGCTATAGTGCAAAAAATTTCATTTTCTAATAAAAAATTTGTTGTCTTTTAAGTTAATTAAAAAAATTTCAATTAAAAAAATATCTTTTGATTATAATAAAGTACTAGAAAATAAATTAATTAGTTTGAATTTTATTATATTTTACAGACTAAAAATTAAGTAATGAATGAGTATAAAAAATACACAAACTATTTTCCTAAAAAGGCTTTAGTAATTTGATAATATAATTAGTTATGAACTATTTATTATTTCAAATAAAAATGAATAATTCAATAGTTTATTGAATATATTTTCTTGAAAAAATGTAATAAAATATTTATTGAATATATATTTCTTTAAGAAATATCATAAAATATTTATATTTATTCATTTTTTGTTAAAATACTTAACTTTATATTGGTTAAGCATATTATATATATATATATATATATATATATATTTCTCAATTTTTTCAAAAAAATCATATATGAATTTTGTTGGTTATATTATATTTGTTTTGTATTTACTATATATTAATTTATACACCACTTGTAATTTAAAAATTTTGTAATTAAAAAAATTAATTAAAAACTTTTGGTGATGATTTAGGGGGGTGGGTAAGTGTTACATTAGAGATATATCAGCGGGACAAAGTGTATTTTACCCTTATAATTATTGAATGAATATTCATATATACTAAAGAAATTTAGTATTACTCATTCTTATCATTTAAATTGTTATAACAATGTTGTTTATTTAATCATAGTGTTCTATTGTGCTATAAACAAAGAGCGAAGATATAAAAATTTAATTAGAGTAAAAGGGTAATTTTATAATTATAAAATATTCTAAGTAGAGATATGCATCTTTTTTATTTTCAGGTAAAAAGTCAAGTACCAATTGGGGCATTTATAAAAAATCATGTATGATTTCAATATTTATAGATAAATTCACATATGTCAGGGATATTATTTGCAAAAATTCATGTATCAACTTAACAATAACTCTAAAATTTAGGAACTAAAATCATTACTATTCATTTAAAAATATCAATGTGGAATATAACAAGTAAACGAGACCAACAATCATTAGTGGACAGTTAATCAATACTATACAATGTCACAATAAGTTTGACGAAAACAAACTACTATGAGAAGTAGTTGATCTCCATACAAGGATCTAAATTGTAGTGCATAAAAAAATAAACAACTGCATTTTCTTTTTCAAAACTATCTAAACTAACTTACATACTCATAATATGAAACCAATACAATATCATAGTACTGACTATTATATGTAAACCATGAGCAATATGTGAACACAACAATAGAGCCACGACAGACACCGAAAAGTAATGTCAAGGTTGACTCGTTTCAAAACTCCGAAAGGAGTAAAATAACATGAATAAAGATAAACCCGGTTGGAGAATAAACCATTCATAGCAAAACTTAAAGCACAAATATTTCAGACAACTAATGTGATGGGCACATTCCAATTCCCCACCACTATAAAGACACATACGCACACACACTGATATAAAATGACAGGGGAAGGGGGGGGTGCTCAATCGTGATAAAGCACACAAATTTTGGGCACGACACCCATAAGTATCCCCTAAGGAAGACGGAGAATAAGCGTGACCAATTTAAATAATGTACTGTATCTTCCGAAAATAGAAAGATCCAAAAAAGAATGATACAGGAAAAAATCTTCCCCATACAGAAAACACATTTCTTGCTTTCTTTACACACAATTATACAAAGAAAAAAATGCGTCAAAATCATAATGCATTCCATACATCTATAGATAGTAGGAACAATAAAAAAGAAAAGAATACATTGACAAAAATCATGACACAAACTGGCAGTTAAGAAGAACAAGACAATATGCACTTGTATATGTAAACTATGAGCAATATGTGAACACAACAATATGTGTATGCAAGCTCGATAGAGGGTGTAAACTAAACGGTTCAGAATACTACATTCAAGATCATGATTTATGAGCAAAAGTAAGATACATACCTTAACAGACTACTTTACTTCCAGCAGAATACACTCAACAGACTACTCTTACAATGTTTAGCAATGAGCGAAGAATGAAAGTGCAATTCTCAAACAAAGTTATAACATATTATATAGAGGTAGGAGGACAGTAAACACGTACACTTCACACGTGAAATAGATATTTTTCAAAAGTAAAGAATTGTGCTATTCAAGAAACAACAATAAGTAGAATAAAAAAATAACTACACATCCGACAAACGTCTCAGAAAAGTAAAAATCAAATTGAAAAGGTTATCCAACAACAGAATACGCACATGCCATTGGCAGTAATAATTTAGGCCTAAAATAGTGTCCAACAATAATTGAATCCAACTTCAATTATTATATAATATTCTAACAAATGAGGGGAAAAAATAAAAAATGCATGTATATCCTTGGCACTCTGATTCATCGACAAATCACAATTGAAAAGTAAAAGATGGGTGGAGGAGCATCACTAGCAATTAAATTACTATCTGGTGTACAAAAATAATTGCTTAATCACATTTCCCTTGTTGACTCAAAACTCACTGCAACTCATCCATGACTCAGCCGAGTTGTGCGTTGACGAGGCCATCTCCGACGAGTCACCGATGCCTGAATCCATTCGGATGAGTGTGTTCATCATGAAGGGGCACACATATTGGTGGTGGTCCACCGCTGAAAAGGGGATAAACGGCAAATAAATGAGGCGGCGACGGGAAGAAAAATGGAGGAAGGAATCTAGCCATACCATTGACGAAAATGCATGGGTGAGGGCTCGTTGGACTCATCGGATGATGGGCAATCGATTGGTGGTACTTCGACGGTGTGCGGCAAGATGGTGCAGTGGAATTGGTGCTGAAATTGAGATCAAGAAGAAGTTTGGGGATTCTAGATAAAGTTGATGAAAAAAAAAATCTAAGCAGACTCAAATGTTCGCCATCGTGAGAGGAATCCAATGGTGTAGGTCTCGACCGGTGGGTCATCGAAATGGCATCGTAAGGAGCGAAAATGCCGGAGAGGTCATGGTGGTGGTGGGTGAAAACGTGGTGGCTAAAAATGTGTAGATGACATTGGGCTTAGGGCCTAAAACTAGACTTAGTTGGACCAAAAAAAAAAAAAAGAGAAAAGTGAACACTATTTCAAAACAGCTCAAAACACTTGCAAAATTTCCAAAATAATATACCAAATATCTATTATGTTTCGGCCCATCTCGGAGATGGGTCGAAAATGAATCCAAACACATTGAGGGGGTTTTGTGCATTTTAACCCTTACAATATTTTCTACTAAATATGTAAGTCTAACTTGAGCAAGTTTAAGCACACATAAATAATCATATGAAAAATATTATCGCACTAGTTGTGTAATTAGTCATTCTCTATGAATTACACACATTTACGTTGCAATTATAATTCTTGCGATGTGAATATGCTTGAGTGACTCGAACTCAGCAAAATCAATCATTAATTCTTTTTTATGAAAATGATAATTTTATAATTATATTAATATCAATAAATGAAGAAAATATATCTGTTCAATCAATAAACTTATATTATAATAAATTTATATTACAACAAACTATTAAATGAGACAAATACTCATTACAATACACACATTAAGTGAGACAATACCCATAAATTTTATGAGATTTGAACTCATGATTTTGAACTTATTAATGGAACCTCAACCTTAACCATTAGATAATATATCATTGGGGTGAACCATTAAATTATGCATGTATATTAAGTAGGTTGGACTAGTTCTATCTACTTAACTGGGCCTGAGCACCTGGTTTAGAGGATGTTTGGCCAAACTTTTTTAAAATATTTTATAAGCTCTTACACATTATAAAATATTTTAAAAACTTATAAGATGTTGAATTTTATTTTTAAAATAAGTTCCTAAAGTGTGTGGATAAAATAAGATGTTAAAAACTTATAAGATGTTGAGGTATTTGGCATAATAAGGTCTTTAATTTGTAAAATAACTAAAATAGATATGATACCCGTACAATCAAATAAGTTGTTATTTTTTGGCATATTTTATTTAAATATTTTTAAAATACTTTTATAAATAGTATACATTAGTGTGTGTGGGTGTGTGAGAGAAAGAGAGTGTGTAAGTATATGAATAGGGATATTTTTGTCTTATGACATATTAATTTTATATAGCTTCTAAGATCTTATAGAAAAAGTTAGGAAAGTTAACTTCTATTTAAAGACCTTATAAGATCCAAAATATTTTATTTTAATATCTTATAAGCTCTTTAACAGAAAATTAACCAAAAAAATATATAGAGCTTATAAACTCTCAAACATCTTATAAGATATTTTCAGGAGCTTATATGTTTAGCCAAACATCCTCTAATGGGCCTATCATTCAAAGGTTTAGTTTGGTGAGCCCATACTGACAAGAAGTATGGTCTAAAATAATGTGGCTTAGAAGGTGTTTGATTAAACTTATTTAAAATATTTTTATAAATATTTAGTGATGTCCTTTAAAATTATTGGGCCAAGCCGATAAGCTAGGCATACTAGCTCAACTAGCTTATCAGTAGGACGGATAAGGGCCCACTAATAGAACAGATAAGGGCCCTTCAGCAGGATGGATAAAACCCATCAGCATGGAAGAAAGGCCCACGGGCTTACTTGCTACTTTACTGAATTGGCAAATCTAAGAAATAAGTACATTTCAGCCGGGCACGTCATCATACAATTGGGAGGACACGTCATACAGCTTGCCAATACATTTGTGTACATCACCCTAAATTATCTCCAAGTGGTTCCAGGTAAATCGGTAACTAACGAGCTAGGAAATCTACAAATAACCAACCCCTGTATTTTCAGGCAAATATGACAGGTCTAGTGCAACTCATGTATCTCAGTCAATATTTATCCAAATGACAAATGATTTATTTTGAATGATAGTCAATTTGAAGGGCTTTCCAACACTGTATAGAACATAGCTATTCATTGTTGGAAAAATTCAGTCACAACATTGTTTTCGTATTAAAATAATTGGATAAAACCAACTTGAAAAATGGTCACGTTCATTGATCATGTATATAGATGCATATATATATAACACTTTAAATGAAACAATTATTATAAATAATTAATAACATAAAACAATAGATACCAAAACATGAGTTGTATACCATCAACTCATTTACCAGTTGTACCTCTCAGTTTATTATACTGCCCTCAATTAGTTCACCTTCATCATCCTATACTCCATGGGGTCCTCTTCAGGATCCTCCTCCAGTTCGTCAGGTATCATCTCAGCCAGCTAGTCTATGTGTTCTTTGAAATCGTCTACTTGATCACGGAGTTGTTGATTTTCTTGTTGAAGTTGTTCAACTTCATCCTTGTGATATGCCTTCAGTACTCCAATCTCCCATCAGAGAATTGTGTTTTTATAATCCAACTGGTCAACCCTCCGTTTGTCCCATTGTTGGTAATAGGCATGTCTCGATACGTCGCTCCTAAATTTTTCTTTTTCTTCATGACTATCTCTCAATTGTTGTTGTAGTTCAACAACGAGACTGGTAAAGTGCAGATTAGGATTTGATGACAGAGAATAGGTGGGGTTCATTGGAGACGACATTTTAATTGCACAATAACAAACTTACCAAATCGTAATTTTAATTGCTTCCCTTGAAGAAAATAAATGCCCATTTTCAAGTGTTTCATGTATAACGTTATTTCTTCTAGCTTAAGACGGTTACAATTCTTACGTTGTTAGCACTACCAAAGAATACCTCAAAAAACACTCAAAAGCACATTACAAAACTTAAGCTCAAATTTTAGTAATTTGAGAATGAGGCCAGGAGAAAACACCGGCAAGAGTAGACAAATTGTAGCAATTTGAGTTTCGTATTGTGTGTTTCAAATGGGTTTCACCTACAGCCTTTTATAGGCTTGGTTTCCAGCTCTCCATTAAACCCTCTTAGTGCAACATTTAAACAAATATTGTAACAACTATTTTGTTAATCATGGCATTTAAACACCACATCAAATTTTCCAATCGTGGCATTAAAACTCGAATAAAACAACCATAAACGACCCATTTCCACTTTCAGTTTCAATATCAAATTATAATCTAAATTCAATTTATTCTCTTTTAGATTGCTGCTACAGATTTCAATTTATTTTCAAATGCAAATTGATTCAATTCAAAATTGAAATCTAAATTGAAACTTTGTTTTCCAATTTATGCAATATCAAACTGAAGCAAGCATTTATTTTCCAATTGTACAAAATAAATCCAAATAAAATAATAGAATTTATTTATCAATTGGTTCAAAATAAATCCAAATTTTTTGCTGCAAAAAGATATATCTTGAGACTGAGACATACGCTCTGGTCTACATGACACTTCAAATTCTAATTTGGACTTGAACTTAATATAAGGATTTTATTGTATCAATAAACTTCCCATGTGGGATAATAAAATATGAGTGTATAACACTCACCCCTACAACACCTTATATACTTATCAATTCCTACCATTGTTCCATCATTCTCTATATGGGAAAAACATTTTTTTTTCTCATTTTCTCAACCTAATCTATGAATTTTATGTAATTTTGATTAAATTACAACAATTCTCCACAAATCCATATATTTGAACTCAAGTTTCTATGACTTGCTTTCGACAATGGTACCTTCCGGTTTGAACCACTGCCTAAGTTATCTTACGTCTGCTATTACCAGGTCAAATGGAACTAAGCATTGAATTTGAGCTTGTGAGTCTGACAATGTCTATCAGTAACAAACAAACCCCAGCTTTGTATTGATCTTTAGAATTGACATTATAGGCCATGTGTCATGATCCTGTTCAAGAAAGTTTTCAGGAATAACCCTATTCTTTAGTTGCAGCCAAACAACTATGTTTACTTAGTTGGGCGTCTCCAGGGATGTACTACTAGCGCATCTCGTCTAAAAGACTTGACCCCATTCAGAGTTAGACTCTTACTATTCTTGTAGTACCAACATATTCCAGAATTACATGGGCTATACTCTAATACAAAGTATCAGTCTATTATAGTGTTCTGACATACCCTACGACTTGTTAATATCACATTAGACCTTATTTGTGGGATCTCCACTTAGAAGCTTGGATTGCCAATGTAGTTGCATCATTGATGGATTTTTAGTCCTATCCCAATTTGGATTTATTTACTTGTGACAGATCCAATCCTTTCGTCAAATGATCAGATATATTGTCCTTTGTTCCACGAGTCAATATCAATTACTTTGTCCGACACTAATGCCCTTACAGACTTTAGTTTAACTTGGATGTGTCGTTTGGTCTTTTGATTATTTTTATGATTCATATTTGCAATTGTAGTTTGACTATCATAATGTACAACAATAGGTGGAAGAGGCTGGCCTACAATAGGAAGTTGTGATAACAACCCTAAATAGTCGTTCTGCCTCGATACTAGTCATATCAAATGCACATAACTCGATTTCAAATGTAGACCGAGTTATTAGAGTCTATTTTGCAGACTTCCAGGAGACTGCGCCCCCACCTAAGGTAAAGACATATCCTGAACACCCATTACTCCCAAAATTTTTTGCTATCCAACTAGCATCACTATATCCTCAAGTACAATAGAAAATCTGCCATAATGTATGACCAGTGACACCGCGCCTTCAGGTACCTTAGTACCCTATCTAAAGCACTTCAATGGGTTCTGTCAGGACAACTAGTGTATCTAGCCAGCTTAGAGATAGAAAATGATATATCTGGTCTCGTGTCATTTGCTAGATACTGTAAGCTCTCAATAATTTAGGAATACCTTAGTTGCACAATTGGAACACCACTTTCATTTTTAGAATTATTTTTCCAAAAAATGACTTGGTTTCTGAAACATGATACTCAAATCTCTGTTTAAATAAAGAAAATACCATTATGTTTCTACGACACTACTAACATCACAGATAGAGTCAAGCAAGTAAAAATAGAGACTATGAGCTTTTGAAAACTCTGATGTACAATCAAACGTCTGATGCCATTACACCATCTAATCATATACTCACGGAAAGAACCATCTGACACTATTGCTTAGTAGCCACCGAACACACACTACAGACATGGTACATCGACTTAGATAAGACGCGTTCAGAAAATAAGATACAGAAACGTTCTTTTATACTAAGTAGTTTCTGCTACTCATGCTTATATTATTATTGGTTAGGTTCGATACAATAATTAACACTAATGTGCTAAATTTTTCCAATATAGAATCACTTAACCAAAACAAGCTAGTGGCTACTGTAGTAATTTGTGTAAGCACACAAATACTCTATAGCTTTTGAGTTGCAAGCAATACTAGAACCCCAACAGTTGCCCTGTTTTGTTATTCAACAAACGTTCCTTGATATGATCAATAATTATCTCAACATTTGAGCAACTTATTGGTTCATTTGTGTTGTAAAGGCATTGCATTTACCGAAAAAGTCAATTTTAAAAATAAATTGAAACATTAATCAAGTCCTTGACTCAAATTTCATCCAGTTCAATACATTTTATTTTCTTCCAGATTGTTGGAAAAATTCAATCACAACACTATTTTTGTATTGAAATAACTGGATAAAACATACTTGAAAAATGACCACGTTCATGATAATATATATAGATGTATATATATATATAACTTTCAATGAAATAATTATTATAAATAATTAATAACTTATAGTAGTAAATACCAAGACATGAGTT
This sequence comes from Sesamum angolense, assembly GCA_034509725.1. NCBI lineage: Eukaryota > Viridiplantae > Streptophyta > Magnoliopsida > Lamiales > Pedaliaceae > Sesamum > Sesamum angolense. The sequence goes on from JACGWL010000669.1 coordinate 40,100, forward strand.
GTATACCATCAACTCATTACCAATTATACCTCTCAGTCTATTAATATGCCCTCAGTTAGTTCACCTTCATCATCATGATACTCCATGGGGTTCTCTTCAGGATACTCCTCTGATTCGTCAGGTATCATCTCAGTCAACTGGTCTATGTGCTCTCTGAGATCGTCTACTTGATCACGGAGTTGTTGATTTCCTTGTTGAAGTTGTTCAGCTTCATCCTAGTGATCTGCCTTCAGTGCTCCAATCTCCCATCGGAGAATTGTGTTTTTGCGATCCAACTGGTCAGCCCTTCATTCAGCTCATTGTTGGTAGTAGGCATGTCTCGATACGTCACTACTATGTTTTTCCATTTCTTCATGACTATCTCTCAATTGTTGTTGTAGTTAGTAGTGAGACTGGTAAAGTGTTCATTAGGATTTGATGAGAGAGAATAGTTGGGGTTCATTGGAGACGATATTTTAATTACACAATAACAAACTTAACCAAATCGCAATTTTAATTGCTTGCCTTGAACAAAAAATAAAACCCCATGTCAAGTGCTTCGGGTACAATTATTTCTTCCAGCTGAAGATGGTTATAATTCTTTTGGTTTTAGCATTATATTGAAGAATACCTCGAAAACCACTGAAAATCACATTACGAAACTTAAGCTCAAATCTAACTAATTTGAGAATGAGGCCGAGAGAGAACACCAGCAAGAGTAGACAGATTGTAGTAATTTGAGTTTTGTGTTGTGTGTTTCAAATGGGTTTCACCTACAGCCTTTTATAGGCTTGGTTTCCAGTTCCCCATTAAACCCTCTTAGTGCAGCATTTAAACAAAACATTGTAACAACCATTTCGTTAATAATGGCATTTAAAACACCACATCAATTCTGCCAATCATGGCATTAAAACTCAAAATAAAACGATCCATTTCTACTTTCAATTTTAATATCAAATTGTAATCCAAATTCAATTTATTCTATTTCAGATTGCTACTATAGATTTCAATTTGTTTTCAAATGCAAATTGATTCAATTCAAAACTGAAATATAAAATTGAAACCTTTATGAAATACGAAGCTAAAATAAGCATTTATTTTACAATTATACAAAATAAATCCAAATAAAGTAATAGAATTTATTTTTCAATTGGTTAAAAAAATCCAAATATTTTTGTTGCAAAAAGATATATCTTAAAACTGAGACATACGCTTTGGCTCCATAACACTTGAAACTCTAATTTGGACTTGAACTTAGTATAAGGAGTTTATTATACCAATAAACTTTTCATGTGGGATAATAAAATATGGTGTTACCCACATCACCTTGTATACTTATCAAATTCTATCATTGTCCCATTATTCTCTTATATGGGACAAATATTTCTTTCTCATTTTCACAACCTAATCTATGGATTTCATGTAATTTTTAATAAAAATTTACAACATTAATAGAGTTCTTGCGTAGTTATTTGGTGATATCATTCATCATTCTTCATTCTCAAACTCTCACTTTCTTGCATTATTCTCTCTCGATTTCTAAGCAATTTTTAGCATATATTTTGCACTCCACACCAATACATACGTTTTATCACTATTTTATACCATTATTCTCACTTTAATTCAAGTTTTTTTTTTATTTCCTTTTTAACCGATTACTGACTTAAGCATTGGAGTGCTAGCCTCTATTTTGCAGGGTTAGTCCTTTGATAATCTTAAATTTTTTCTTGAAGATCCTTCGACCCTCGTGGTGTGACCAAATTTTTGGTACGCATCATTTAGAGAGTTTGAAAATATTGAATCTGAAACCCGTTTCATAGATTGCCATACTTAGCATATCGATAGGGTAAGACTAGGACATATGGATGATTAGCTTTAGGTTAAGTGGGGAGATTGTTAAAATAGGTGACCATAAAGTCAATTAGATTGGCTATTTTGTTATCTATTGAAGAAATTTCTTTTCACTTTATAATATTGAATTAAATAAATAATAGTATATATTCATTTGGTCTTTCTTTGTTGTTCTTACTCCAGTAATTTTCAAACATTGCAACAAAGCTCATAGATCACTAATCAACCAATGAAGTTGGGTTACGCATTTGATGGCAATTATAAAACCAACATTCGAGGATTGGATCTGAAATGTTCCTAGTCGAGAGTCTTGATAATGGGCATCAAGAGTTCTATTGAGACTTGAACTAAATATTGCGTCCATATGATGGGTGTCGTGTTTCATAAGCAACAGACATATGACGTTGTGCAATTTTTAGTAGGCTGTTGATGAAAGGTTGCCAAGCCGACTGAATTGACTAGCAAGGAGTCATCATATGAAAGCCCGTGAAGTTTGATCGATACGACTTGAATTCCTCAGTCCTCAGACTTAAGGATCCACACGGTCTCATATATGGGACGACGATATTTAGGACCTGGTAAAAGATGGCCATGTTCTAATGTGGTTATTATAAGCCTTGGATCAATGCAGCCAGAACATGTATGAAGACTGGTGAGCTCCAAGACAAGATACGTTACCTATCATGAGATGATATAATCTACTATGCATTTTGATGTGAGTTGCGTTGCCGGGTGTCTATGGCCACAGTGGGTGGTCAATTAGGAAAGTGATTTTCTATGTTGATCAAGTGGAGAAACATAATCAGAATATTAAGCATAGATGTCTAGTTCAAAATAAAATTGATGATCGATTCCATACTCTAGACTAAGATCGGGAGATGACCGATTAAAGGACCATTCTCATATGGCACTCTGTAGCCTTAAGGTTCACGCTAGTTTTACCTATTCTCTAGTGCGATTGATCGCTGCTAGACGTTCGAATTAGGCATTAACGAAAGTAATTAATTAAATATAATTCCATTAATCTAGCACAATATATTTCTCAATTAAATTGTATGTTGACACAAGTCCAAGTCTAGTTGAGGAAGAATCTATAAAGCCACACAAAACAGTCAAGGCAATAGAAGAATTAATTATAAACTAATTATAAAAGGAATGAATTAAGTTAAAAATTTAAATTAATTCAAGAGATTAAATAATTTGATTATTTAAATGGGAGAACCCATATAATGGAAACTCCAAGATTTAATTAATGATATTAATTAGATTTGAATTAGACTTAATTAATTTGATAAGATCAATTTTAATTGGATCTAACGAATTAATTAATATGATCAATTAATTAGAGTTTCAACTTGGTTATTTGATAAGATTAAATAAACCAAGTGAGGCTCAATTATTTGATTGTTTAATTAATTGGGCTATGGGCTAAAATTTTTTTGATAAGATCAAATTAATCCCATTTGTGTGGAGGCTCAATTTATTTGATAAGATCAAATCAATCCCATTTGGGCTTTTAAGAATTGATTAGTTTAATTTTATGGAGGCCCAATCCTATGGGTTTAATTTGTTTTGAATTAAGCCCAATAGGCTATATATATGTAGCTTTAACTTGAATAAAATATATATATATATGTATATATATTTATATGTGATATACATATATAATATATATATATATATTTGTAAGGATAAGGGAGTGATTGCTGGAGTACTTGTGGTACTAATAGATTGTGTACTATGAGGACACATATTGTACCTATTTTTTATTTGACATGTAATATATATATATATACATATAACAAGCACATGAGATGTCTCTTGTGTGTGTGTGTATAGTGTATAGGCTTGTATATATGCCATTTTGTATATGATACAACAGACAACACTCCTCTCACATTTATAATCTTGACCTTTCTCCTCTCTCTCTCTTTTTTCTCTACTCTCTTGTGCATCTTGAACTAGTTTCAAGTTAGAACAAGGTCTTTTTGAACTTGACATACTAAGCTAATAGTATAATTAAGTCTCTTATACTACATACTAGTTACCCTAGCAAGGTTTGGTGTAGACTATATTGTGGTGTAATGTTTGTTTGACATAGAGGAGATCTTGTTAGCATTTGCGTGAGCATACCGTTGGAGGTTGGGCCCCATCAAACAGCCCAGCAGGTCAAGCCCTGTTGGGCCAAGACCAAGGTATAAAGCCCAGTTTAGCAAGGTATAAAGCCCATAAACTACTACTTTTTCTTAATTTAGTCGGCCCAAAGAATGAGACCAATCTACCAAGCTGAGTCATGATGCAACAAGAAGGCCACATCATACAATTGGAGACACCTTAAGACATGTCATAGTAAAAAAGTCTCCAATTTACTCAAAGAGATCTAGCAGGAATTGACTCTTCAGTTAGCAAGCAACTACATTCCTATATTCACGGGCAAACTAGGCAAGGCTTAGTCAAATGGTCATATCTTCGTCAAGATAAGTCCAAATCTCGATATTCTCTTTTTGTTATGTAGCTGACACGTCCAGCTATCCATTGACACCGGATTTGCCCTAACAAATTCTCAGGTTCTGCTCTATTCTAGCTTATAAAAAGAGGTATTTGTGCAGTCATTTGGTCACCAAGTATCTCTTACTCACTCAATTTTCTCTAAGTTTTTAGCTACTTTTAGCTCTTTTTTTGCACTCCACACGAGTTTCATAATCTTACCAGCATCTCCATCATTATCCTCACATTCTCTCAAATTATTCCTTTATTTACATCAGTAAACTACTAGTGACTTAAGGATCAGAGTGCTAACCTCATTTTGCAAATTAGTCCCCCGTAGTCTTAGAATTTCGGTGAAGATCCTTCAACCCTTGTGTACAGCTGAAATCCAATACGCATGAGTGTATATTACTCGTTTATGTTAATTTATTTTTATTATTTTATATAATTATTAATGAAATATTATAATTATTTATATATATATATATATATATATTGAATAAATAATCAATATACTGATATATTTCCTTTAAATAATATATAGGATAAATTTGAACGGCCTCCCCTGAGATTTGACATAATTACGAGTACCCCCTCATTATTTGAAAAATTACAAATACCCCCTAATTTTAACAGTCATCTAACAATTATCCCAATTCATCTATTTTTTATGGTGAACTGGCCAAAATACCCTTATAAATTAAAAATAATAATTTTATTTATTTTTTTACAAAAAAACTTTTTGGACTAAGTGGATAATTTTTTTTTATAATTTTTAAAAAACTTTCATCCATCCCGTTCAATATTTTTATAAGATTTTATTTTTTCAAAAAAAAAAAATACAGTAAAGGCAAAGTTGATATTTTTATACCTTCATCCAAGAATTACATAATTTCATCAAACATCAGCGGGGTATTTGTAATTTTTTAAATAATAAAAAAGTATTTATAATTATGTCAAATTTCAAAAGGGATAGTTATAATTTACCCTAATATATATATATATAATCCAAAAATTAGAATGGACAAATATAATTGTAAGTGGGGTTTCAGTTTGTTGAAAATTAACGCACAAACAGTCAAACCTTAACCAAATGTCAAATTGTTTGAACTTTGAAGTGCTGTGCGTGAAGATCAGTGGACAGTCAGCGCCTAGGATCCACTGCCGAAAACCAGTCTGGACCGGACCAGTCAATTCTTCCTGTCCCAATTTCTATTCAACCCTTTGAATGTTTGGCTCATTCCTTCTCTCTCTTAATTATTTCCAACATTATAAATTACTAGAACTTATAAAATTTATAATAAATTAATATTCTTTATTATGTTCAGATAAAATTAATATAAAATTTAAATGTTAATTATAATTAATTAACAGCAGTTGTGCTTTTATTTATGGTCAAAATATTTGTACAACTTTTAGCTACAACAAATATTTTGGCTTTGCTTCTCAAAACAACGGCTAATAGCTGCAATACAGTTGTGGTTACTTAGTATCTGTCATAATTTTTTATTTTTAATCATAATAATTAATCTAATTAAAAGTCATATTTCTTCTAGTATTCCACATAAATCTTCTATCACATTTTTATATAATAAATTGATGTTATATTAATAAATGATTGATAATATTTTTTAAAACTAAAATATAAGTAAACTAAATTAAAATTTAAAAGTAAGACTGCATACAAAATTCATGCATAGATATGACATCAATGTATAATATAAATATGTAATATAATAGAAGATAAAAAAAAAAGTGACAGTTTAAAGACCATGGTAAAATCGGTAGTATTGACTATAGTAAAATAAAACCTTTTTTTTTTTACCACGATAATCAATATTTACCATAATTTTTAGCTATTATCAAAATATTTTATCATGGTTTTAGTCATAGCTGATGTTTTAATCTCACTTCAAAAATAATAGTTAATAGCCGTTGCGGAACTATAATTAATTCGTATTTATCCCTTTTTTATTATAATAATTACTGTAAAAACAAAAACAAAAATCATATTCTTTTAGTGCATGATGTGGATATGATTTCGACTTAGGGATTGAACGGGAAAACCACTTCGACACAATAATGTTACCAAGTCTAGTTTTATTTTTCGTAATGAGAGAATATTTTGAATGTATAATATGTCAAATCAATGAATAGTCCTCCATGCAAAAAATATTATTTTTTTATATTTATAATAGGGTGTGAAGTTTTATGGTGTTGTAGGGTGTATGTTCTTGCGGTGTATTTTATGAGTGAAAGTTATAAATATACCCTCAATAATCATTTAATATTACTAAATTATTCATCAGTGCATTTACCGGTCTCCCCGAATGAATGCCCACAGTCGATTTTTCCCTTCACAACAAAACCCACTCTTTGACCAGAATTATCTCAAAATTGTCCTCAAGATTTTTATGGATAATACGGACCCTTGGATCGATGGATATATAAATATATATATATATATATATATATATATATATATATCAATTTGAATTTAATTATTAATTGGGATTTAAGCATTGAAATAGAAATATTTTATCAAAACACTTACATGTTATGCCATGCATCAAATTAGTCGTAAATTTTCACTCAAAACTTTAGGTATTTAGGGAGTGTTTGCACGCATTTTTGAAAGCATTTTTTAACTTTTGGCTCTAAAAAAGTACTTCTGAAATGTTTGAGATACCAGCTTCTGCTTCTAAAACGACTAAAAATAGTGCTTTTAGACCAAAGTTAGAAGCACCTTGGAGGGTGCTTTTAACTGTTTTGACTTTTTTTTAAATAAATCCAATTTTTTTTTTTACAGCTTTACCCTTATTATAATAACATTAATTCAACTTTATCTTTTTATTTATTTTTAAAATTATAGATTTAAAATTGATATCGAGGTTTTCAAATAATTTAAATTTGAACAATAATTAAATTTACACTTTCACATATTTAATATTTTAAGTGTTTTATATTTTATGTGCTATATCATCTAATTATATTATCTCTTTCACATATTATTATTTGATTAATTAATAAAATAATTATTTTTTGCAATCATGCAAGTTTAATTACTGTGTATGAATTAAATATGAATTAATGGGATCATTATTAAATTAAATATATTTTTAATATTTTTAAAAATATAAATATAAAATACTAATGGAAATATAAAGTTATATTTTTTTTATGAAAAAATAAATACTAATGACAAACAAACAACAATAGTATCTTTTTAACATATAGGAACAAAACAGTCTTTCATCAATTAATTTTATTTTAGAAGTGATTTTTCTCCAAACACTATCCAATTTTGCTTTTATCTGCTTTTTACTTTTTTTACAAACACTACTCACTTTTAATTCTGCTACAACTTCTAACTTTCTTTACAAAAATTACTTTTTTAAAAGTAGAAGTTTCTGCAAACACCATTTTAATTTAACAGAAATAATATATATGGCAGTCTTCAGATTATCTAATTTATATCACTATATGTAATTTTCTTTCCCTTTATTTTCTACTAAATTGTTCAGTTATAATTTTTTAGGTTCAATATTTTTTTTTCTATTTTCTAATTTCTCATTGGAATTCTAGTATTGTTGATGTTGCTTTGCGACTCAATCAGTGGTTATTGCATGAGATATATTATCTTAATTCACTATAAGAAAATTATCAAATAGCAACGAAAAAAATTAGCATCTAAATAATTAGCAAGTAAAAACCCTTGCTAATTTATATTATTTACTTGCTAATGAATTTAGCAACAAATTATTTAAAAAATATATTAAATAATCGATTAGCAATGAAAATTTTACTCGCTAATTAGCTCAACGTTAATTTTAACATCAAATTTTTTGTAATTATTGATTATTTTTCTTATAGTGATTTTATATAAATCTCATAATTTTATTTTGAAAAATCGTTCAAACTCATGGTCCATAAATAATTTTTTAATGCTTACCAACATCGTCAATTATTATATTTGTGACTTAAATGGCCATGGTGGTCATCATTTGTCTGATTCATGATTAGACTGATTTAGTCAAATCTTACTACATTCCAATTTTATGGAATCAAACTATATTCAAAATATTAAAAACATGTCGTATTTTATGATAAATTATTTTCGGCCCAACTTCGTGGATACAAACGAAAAAGTCAAGATATGATTTTTATAAGCATTGTTGTTTTTTACTTTTCTAATTATACCTAAAGAGAGAACATTAATTGACATAATACAAAAGACAGGGGTAAGAAATTGTATTTTTAATTTTTTATTTTTCTATTGATTTTAATCCCTGACGTTCTCTCAATCATTTTCTAAGATTCAAAACAGAAGAGATGGGGCCCCATTTTGCAACCCAGCCAGATCAACTCTATTGGCTCATGAGCAAGATATTAAACTTATAGTTCAAAATTTCATAAAGTGACGTCAAAAAATAAATTCAGGCCAGCAAGATGACTCAATAGACATCAATTTAAACACTAGGGTATTTATTTTTTATTTATCTATTTTGCAGTTATAGTTGATAGCTCAGCTTCTATAGCAATTTACATAGAAAAAAAAAAAAAAGCAACAATGGATTAACGTAAAATTTTCAAACCATGTAAATCTTTTTTTACCATGTTATCGGTTGTATGCTCGGGTAATTTTTGGCTAAGTAACATAATATTTTGAGTTAGTCTTAAATTCAATAATTTGTAAGATCTATTTTTAATTTTTCAACATGCCTCGGTTAATATTAGTATCTATTGAGATTTTTGTTCGTGCTTCATATTTTACCACATTATTGATAGTATGTTAGGTTATTTCTTGGCTAAGTCTCACAATGTTTCGAGCTAGTCTTAAATCCACATGGTAATTTTAAGGTATGTGTTTTCAATTTTCTTACTTGCTTTGATTATTTTTAGTATATTCTGTGATTTTTTCGTTGCGATTAATATTCTTTTCACATTATTACTTCTGCATTTATCTTATTTTCAAATTGTTCGCATATATTCACTATATGCCAAACGGTTTCTTAACACTATGGTTGCAGGCTCATCTTTAGATAGCAGTTGTAGCCCGACCAAGACATTTTAAAACTCATATGATCGCTTCAAAGAAAAAATCTTATACTGATCATCCTTCCCAGTTGCCCATTCAAGAAGGGAAAAAGAAAAGGTCTCCATAATTGTTCTATTCCTATCTATACTATTACATAAGGGAAAGAGTTATAATAACTAACTTCGGCATAAATTTTGGGCTCGTTTGGTTTATATGATGAGATTAAGTATAGCGGGACTGATTAAGATAGAAAATGGAGTGATAATTAATCATATCATCCATTATATGTTATTTTATTTGATATATTTGTACTGTATGATATCTCATGTGACAATACAATTTTGCGTTTGGTACAAAAGAAGTATAAAGTATAAAGTATATTATATGTAAAAGACCAATAAAGTATCCTTATTTAAATTATTCCTATATGAACACTACATATGTCACCAAAAAATGAGATCGACTAGATTTTTTATTTGGGTGTGATTCAACACACTACACACTTCACACTAGGATGCTTACAAAACATCTCCCTCCTCTCAAATGAAGAAGGGTATTTATGCTACTCCTAGTTTATGCTATTTAAGGTAGTTGAAGGTAAAATTTTCATTTCGTCTTTTACCTACCCTTTTTACATGGCTAGAATTTGTTTACTAAGGGTGTTTTCGTAATTTGTTGAATTACAACGGTTTGGTCAAGTTTGACTTCGGACATTCCTTTTGAGGTGATATTTTTCTTTTCTTGCTAGAACAATCTTTCCTTTTATGATGCGATTTGTTTCTCCTCCATCAACGACCACCCTAATCCATAAATATCTTTAGAGGTATTTTTGAATTACAACGAATCTTGAACTCTTCTGCGGGCTTGACCTGCTTTATGGACTGCTTGAGTCGATAACTATATATATATCCTTGGTGCCACGGATGTCTTGTTCGCTTCTACAAATCAGTCTCTTCGTTTCCTCTTTGAAAAACATCTTCGTGGCTAGGAGAGGTATCTTAATTTTCTCCTTCTTCCTTCTCGCATTATTATCGATTTTTTTTTTGTTGCGTCATGTCAGTTCACTTTTATAAGTCAACGTACTTGGGGGTCGGTTAGGTATTCGTCCGGATTAGGTTGAGAAATATCAAGGAACAATGGCAGAGTGTGTCATTGTTGCCAAACGGGCGCCGTCACAGCTGGGGGCAATGCTGCGGCTGTCCAAGGAGATCAGCCTCTACCAGAGGTCGTTTACGTCTCGCGTCTAGTTCCTCTTTGCCTCTATTCCGAGGGGCATTTTTTATTTTTAAGATGAAGTTATTGAGGCAATTAGGAATTTGCCTGAGAGTCATTTTGATTCACTTGAAATTTTTGGTAGGTTCTGATTCATCTCACTAAATAATTGCTAGTCCTGTCCATGTTCAAAGTGATGAATTGGAGTTGTCTATTGTCCCATGGTCTAGACTCCTTTATCGTGTTATGAATGTTGAAATTTTTGATAGTTCTTTGAGTTTCAAGAAGTTTGACCTTCTGAGGAACAAAATTGATCCATCCTCTTCTGAGTTCCTCCTCCCTAGGGTAGGGGATAGAATTAAAGAGCCTCCTCCGGGTTATTTCACTATCTACTCATCATTTTTTTCTTCGGGTTTTACACTTCCTCCTCTTCCTCTGTTGGTGGATATAATGAAGGAGTCTAGTCTTTGTGTTAGTCAGTTACCCGAATTCTTTTACATATTTTGAAGGTTTTCTCTATCTCTTTAGGGAGCTAGATTTGCCTCTTCCCATTTAGTCATTTTTCACTCTCTTTTCGATTAGAAAAATAGCCAATGATTCTTTCTTCTATTTCTATCCTTGAAGTGGGTGTAAATTCTTGGAGGTGAGTGTTTCTTCTAGAGGGCCTTAGTAGGAAAAACAAAATTATGCCAAGGATTAAATTGGGGTTTTACGACTAGTTGGGGGGAGATCTCTTCCACTCTTAGTTATTGCCATGATCTCCACATGTCTTCCATATGAGCGGGTTTGTTCGACCAGTCACTTGATGTCAAATCTTTGCTTGTAACTGGTGTATTTGTTATTTTTTTGCTCGTTTAATATTTTTTGTTACTTTTGCTTTATTGTGACTTATATTTGATTGTTTTTTCTTTTTCGTTTCAGGAAAGAAGGTTTCATTGCAGGAAATTCAACGTTACAAGGTTGAATGAGATCGAGATGGACTGGTTCGTTTTCCCCCTGCGTAGAGAAAAGAAAGTAAGAGGCACCGCTCTCCTCCTCCTCCTCCTCCATGACCTCGTGAAGTGAACCACGGTCAAGGGAGATCTATGAAAGATAGTCAAATTGCACCCTCTGGATCAAAAAACCCCATGAGTTTGAAGCCGTTGAGGTTCCTCATGGGATTGTAAAAGGGTTTTTTTCTTACTTCTTCCTTTTTGTGCCCTTAGATTACTACATTGACTGAGCTTGTCAACCAATGCTTCGCGTTTTATGACAAGGAGTTGAAGTGGTCGAAAGCCGCTTTTCAGGAGATGAAGAAAGAACTTGCTTGTTGTTAGGTGTTATTGAGGGCCAGAGCTAGTGGAATGATCGTTATGATCGCAACGTCGCTTCTGGTCAGAGGTTCCTCAAATCGGAGGCTAGGAAGATATACTTGGAGTGTGTTCGGAACGACTTCAAGGAGAAGTATGAGGACTCCGAGGAGTTCGAAGGGTGTCGCTGTGGCGAGAGCTAATGACATTTATGACAAAGCGATTAGGCAACGTCGCACTAAGTTGAGAGAGTGTGGTCGCTTTGTCGGGGAGGATTTCATGTTCCTTGATCCCCTTGTGGCTGATGGAGGTCGCTGAACAAGGCGAGGTGGAAGTTGTGAACGAGCCGCCTGTTGAGGGTGCTCATGTCGATGTTGGGGGGAATCGTCCTTGACTTACCTTATAGTTCCTTTTATTACTTTCCCATTTTGTAACCAAGACAACATAGTTGTTTAGTTCTTAATAATTTCTCGCTAAGCTTATGGACAATGTAGTCAATATTTCTTACTTAATCAACTCCCTTTACACCTACTTCGTATTTATTCTTATGGTCTTTATTTACCATGTATCTGCTTCTCGAGACTTTTTAGGAGTCCTTTTGCAGAATGCTGACATGTTTTTTGTTTAGGGGCTTCTTAGGAGCTGATTTGACCATTTTTATGGAACTTCTTAGGAGTTTCGTACTTGGAACATTTTTCCTGTACTTCTTAAGAGTTCCTTTGAATATTTTTACCAAACTTCTTAGGAGTTCCTTTACAGAACTTTTTAAGAGTCCCTTTGGTCATACTCAGTGTGCTATGAAATAAGTTATGCTTCCTTGAATGCCTCGAGGTGATTCGTTTAAGATGCAAACAAGAAACAAAAGAACTTAATGGAAAAAGGATTGTGATTTTATTTCATCATTATCTTATCCGGTTTACATGGTGTTTCCAAATGTAAAGCTTCTTCAAATTTGAAGCGTTCCATGTCTGGGGAACTTCTTTTCCATCAAGTATATTCAACTTACAGGTCACATTTCCAATTGTTTCAACGACTTGGTATGGTTCTTCCCACTTCGCATCTAACTTCCCAATATTTCCTTGGACATCCGAACTTCTCTGTACTAAGTTACCAACCTGAAAACTTCTTTGGTGGACTTGGGCATTGTGCTTTTGCTATGCATCTTTTATATGCCTCAACTCGCATGCTTGCAGTATCTTTGATTTCTCCCAATAGGTCTAAGTCGACGGACCGCTCTATGTTTGAGTTTCAATTATTGTTTTTGGGGTCATGCTCTTGAGATAAGTCTACTATCTTGACCTCCTCCATAGGCTTGACACGATCTTCATCAATCTTCATTCTTTTGGTTTCGAGGGGTTCTCCTTCATTACCTTCCTCCATTAGCGCTTTCTCTGAGAATACCTAGGCTTTTCCCTAACTTTTGTTTCCACCCTTGGTAGGTGGCTTCACGTATTGGCCATTTGGATCCTTCCTTAAGGAGTTGTTACACTCCTTTGCTTGCCTCCGATGTCCTACTTCCTCTTTGATATTGTCAGGGGTTGGGAATTTTAGCTTTAAGTGGTACGTCGAGGCTATTACTTGGAAAGAATTCAGGTTTGGCCTTCCCAATGTGACGTTGTATGCGGAATGGGCATCTACAACCAAGAATTTTACCATATTTGTCACCCGCCTCGGGTATGAACCCAGAGACATGGATAGCATCACTTCTCCCACATGCTATACCATGCTTCCACTAAAGCTTGTCAGCAGCGTGTTCACTTGGGTTAACTCGGCATTGCTAATTCCTATTTGTGAGAATGCTTTGTAGAATATGATGTCCGTTGAGTTACCGCTATCCACCAAAATTTTATTAACCCAGTAATTCGCTATAATGGCAGAAATTACCACTACATCGTTATTGATTACAACGTCTCTCTCCAAATTTTGATTACAAAAGACTATCTCCCACTCATCCGTTGTTTCCTCATTCATCATCACCTCTTGACTAAATGGTTCACGTGTAATATTTTTTACAGGTCTAAGGGTGACTTTCCTCACTCGAGTTGAATCTCTTCCTACTAGTCCACCAGATATTACTCCGATAACTCCAGCGGTTGGGAGATTGTCTTGGTTTGGTTTATTTTGCCTTTCCTCTCTCTCGCGACCCTCCCGGGGAGGCCTGAAGCTTCCCTCTCGAGGTTGGTTGTTGCAATCTATGTACTCCTTCAGTTATCCTTATTGGATCAAGTTCTCTATCTCATCTTTTGAATGGAAGCAATCTTCGATGATATGATGCAGTATTTGTGAAAAAGACAATATTTGCCCGATTTCACCCTTTTAGAATTTTTTTCTCATGTGGAGCAGCCATTGGACTATCCTTTGTTGTTCTGCCACAGCAAGGATCTCAACGTGAGGTGCGCTTAATGGGGTGTATTGGGTTATGTCGGAGGGTGGCACGCACCTTCGATCCCATTGGTTGTTTTAACTCACGTGTCTTATGGAATGACCTTCTTCTTTTGCTCGCCTCTTAGAGGGAGTTGCGGTTCTCGTGCCTCACGTCTCCTCGATTCGGATGTATTTCTCTGGTCGTATTAAGGGTTCGTTTGGTTCAAATGAGAGGAAAAGGAAAGTGGAAGGGAGAAGGGAAGTGAAAGGTGAAGGGGGAGGGGGAGGGGAAGAATAATAGTTTTCCTTCAAGTTGTTTGGTATAATTGGAAAGGAAGTAAATTTTAAATACTTTTCTTTGTTTGGTACGAGGAAAACAGATTAAGAAGAAAATAATAACTTTTATAATTTTACGGAATTACCCTTCTCTTCACTTTGTATCAAAAAATAAATAAATCATTATTTTACTAATATAATTTTAATATATCAAAAATTAAAAATCTTACTAATAAAAATATTTATCAAATAAAAATAATAAAAAATGTTCATCAAAATAAGCATTGGTTATTTTATTCTAAACTATTTACTTTAAATAAATAAAAATTAATAACAAGATTGTTTACCTGATTGTTGACTTTGATGCAGTAGTTTTTCAGCGATTATATTATTTTTTTCTTTGACAATTATGTATAGTATTATCAACGAGAATGAGAAAAGAATTAGAGATAAATTATATATAGATATATATATATATGAGCAATAGATTAAATAAAAATTGTACTCTTTTTTTTTTTATCTTTTTGGCCTTATACTTCCACATTTTCTCCCAATTTTGGACGAAAACAAAATTGAACTCCGAAGGAATTTCATCTATATCAAGTTTTACTTCACCTCCATCTATTCACCCAAACCAAACACAAGATTATCGCTTATACATCTATTTTTACTTTCACTTCTTTTATTCCTCTATTTTTCACCCAACCAAACACACTCTAAGGGTGTGATTGGTATGTAGGAATGGAGTGGGAATGGAATGAGCATTCCCAAGTCCATTCCTACATCTTGATTGGTATGCTCTAGGTTTGGGAATGCTTATTCCCTTAGATAAGGTATTAGTCATTCCCTTCCCCAACCATGGTATTAGTTATTCCCAACAATTGGGAATCAAAGTTCTCTCTCTTTTTTTTTCTCTCTTTTTTTCTTTTTTCTTTCTTGTATTAGTTTAATGTTTAGTTTTAATTGATACCAGATTTAATCGCTTTTATATCAAGTATTGAAAAAATAATTATGTATACATGGTAAGAAAAAAATAATCACTTTGATATTTAATTATTTTTATTAATTAATTTTTTTTAACTAAGTACTGAATAAATAATGGTAAATGCACTCATTAAATACATTAGTCCATTTGATTATTTTTTTAATATTTTTAAAATACTATTGTTATACAATTGAATTCTACATTTTTTTTAAAAAAAAAGAACAAATAATTCTTTTAAAAACAATTACTAAAGAGAAATTTTGTCATAAAAATAATTTTATTTCATTACTAATAAATTATTTCTAATCAATTATGTCAATGGAATTAACTAAGGAATGAATTATATTACCTTATAATTTATTGAGTATACCAATCATAAGAATGCTATTTAATGCGATTCCTTTCCCTTTTTTATTCCATTCGTAACCTTGCCCTTCGTAAATTTTGCTGCATAGTACTTGCTAGAAGCTACGGATTGACTTGAGGGACCTCCAGGACGGCTTCGGGGAATCTTTGCACGTAGTCTCGGAGGCTCTCCTGCTCTGATTGGATCACAATGAAAAAGTATGAGGTCGATTTAGGATATCTCTTTTTAATTGCCAAGTGGTGCGGAAAACATTGAGATAGTTGTTTAAAATTGCCTATTGTTTCGCTGAGCAGTTGATTAAAATAGGTCATGGCTTTTCCAGCCAGGGTCGTCCATAAAATCTTACAGTACGCAACATCGCTAATGTCTAGCAAATTTGCTTTTCTAAGAATCAATCTAAATGATCTTGAGGGTCCTTCATCCCATCATACTCGCTAATGTTCCAAATCTTAATTCCAGGTTAGATAGCTTCTTTTAAAATATGAGTTGCAAAGGGATTGCGCCTGGGAGGGGCCACAGCCAAAGGGAAGGCTTGGACATTTTCCGTCCTTTCAATGTTTGCTTGTCTAACCGCATTTTGATCTCTTTTTTTAGGTCTGTGATCTTCTGGTGGTACATCCTTAGGAGGTGGCGGCGGCAGTTCGTCTTCCAGTAGGAAAGGCGTGCTTGCCACTTCTTCTTCTAATCTATTGTTTCCTAGGGCCAAGTCTACTCCAAGACCTCTACGAGGGTGACGAGGAGGTCGTGCCGGGATCTCGTGCTCTGTGATGTACTACGCAATCAACCTTGATGTAGCTTATGCTGCGGCGTACGCTGGATCACTGGGGGAGGAGGAGTTTGCTCCCGCTCTTCCTGCTCTTTGGATCTTCTGTTGTCTTCACCCCTCCTAGGGCCGAATGGTTGCTGGACTTCCTCCTGGGGCTTGTGCTCAGAGATCCCTTCGAGTTCTCCCACGCCTCCATTCATATTTCGTGCTCTTGACATAGTGTTCATTTTCAAATGTTAACCGCCTCTTCCCACAGACGGTGCTAAGTTGATGTCGCCAAAAAGCGAGATCGACTAGATTTTTATTATTATGGTATGATTCAACACACTTCACACTAGGATGCTTACAAAAAAATCCCCCTCCCTCTCAAATGACGAGGGGTATTTATACTACTCCTAGTTTACGCTATTTAAGGTAGGTGAAGGAAAAATACCGTTTCATCTCTACCTACCCCTTTTACATGGTTTGAATTTGTTTACTACGGGTGTTTTCGTAATTTATTGAATTACAACAGTTTTGATAAGTTTGACTTCAAACCTTCCTTTTGAAGTGATATCTTCCTTTTCTCGTTGACAATCTTTCCTTTTATGATGCAATTTGTTTTTGCTCCATCAACTACATTTTGCACATAGTTACAAAAGGTAACATTCCTCTCAAAATTTATGAAATACTTCTTTTAAAATAAATAATTTATGTTTTTTTTATTTTATTTTCTTATGGCTCATATTCATATAAGGCAAAATAAATTTTCAAATTTATTTAAATTTGAAACAGTCCTGTTTTCAATAATTATCTCTATACATACAAGTATGTATATACATAAAATGACATTTTTCAAAAGGATGACTACGTTCGAATAAATAAAACAGTACAAAAAGGGAGAGAGAAGCGATCAGCTTTCTCATTGAGAAAGTCGTATGTTTTTTTGTTATGTAGTAATTTATTTGGGGCATTTAAGACAAAGGCATTTTCCTTTTCTTTTGTTGTTACCCCAAATGCCACCTAAAAAGTGGGATACAATATCGCATACAATCATATTCTGAAAATTGAGATAGCTTGATATTAATATTGGACTCTAATACTATGAATTAAACGTAAAATTATAAATTATATGAACGAAACATGTTTTATGTATTGACTAAATTAACCTTATATAATACAAAAATGACGACGAGTTATTTTGCCATGTTTTATTCTTACTTTGCTTCAAAATTATTTCTTAAAACCAAATATTTTAAATAGTTTGCTTAAATAAAAATATGCGAGTAAGAAAGAGAATGTATCATATCGAAATAAATACTTTTTTAATTTAACTTATAATAAATGTGCCATTACCACAAGTACTATTAATATTTTGTTGACAAAATATTTGCTGATTAAAATGCCATTACATGTATTTAATTATATTTTTTTACAATAAATAACCTTCTATTTAACCATTAGTTTTGTTGATAATTTTTTTGCTCATACACATTTAAATTTAAAATATTTTAGTAATTTCGATAAATTACTCATTTTATCGTCTTTCTATTAATTTGTTGAACTATATAAAGATAATAGGAAAAAAAATTATATAAAGCACACACATTGAATGTGTGCTGACTGCTAGTCTTTATAAAAGTTTCCACTCATAGTTCTATACCTATTAGAAATCGAGGGGCAAGATGGTAATTTCAAACATCAATGTATTTTTAAAAAAGTCAATAATTTTGATAATTTATCATAATTTTAAATTAATTTCTTTATCCAACATCTTCAATTCTGTAGCGGACCATCTCCAAATTATGGGCCCTCATCATTTCAAATTTATATACATCAGATAAAGCAACATCTCCTAATTTGGGGTATAATTTATTTTAGTTTTCAATATTTAACTCGGTTTTAAATTTATTTACTGTATAGTAAAAATTATTGACTACTATAACAGTATGTATTATTGAGCAAAGAAATAATTATTGTAATAGTGCTTGTTAGATATTGGGGAAAATTGCACTTTTAGTTCCACATGATAGCACTGTTGCAAATTTAGTCCCATATGTTACGGGCTTAGCACTTTTGGTCCCACAGAAAGAAAAAGTGTTGCACTTTTGGTCCCAACTCCGTTTAAACCGTTAAGTGAGGATGGAAAATCACTTTTGGAATGTCAAAAGTGGTTTTTTTATGGTTAGAAAATCACTCGACTTTTGGAGAAATTATATCTAATTTTGTTGTATTTTTCATGCATCTCACAATAAAAATGATAATTTTTTTCCACTAAAATTTAAAAAAAAAAAAAGTTGCACGGTTATGATAGATAAAAAAATATCTCTGCAAAAAAATAAGTTGCACATTTATGATAGATAAAAAAATATTATTATGAAAAAAATATTAAATTATGTGATTACAAAATTAAAATGACCTCGGAAAAAAAAAATAAAAGCACTGCAAAATTAAAATAAAAAAATGACTAACTGCACTTATGCACTATATAGATTTAGCCATGTTTTCTTCTTGCCAAGAAGGTTTGTCACCATGACAAACCTTCTAGCTGCAATTCATGCCACAAAGAAAAAGAAACCAAACACTTGATTTTTTGTTGGAAGATTTTTGGCAGTGTAACAAAGTGCATTTACTTGAATTTGGTTCTGTAATTAGTTTTTGGGCAAATCTATAAATTTTTTTTTGGCAATTGCAAATATTGGCAATTCTTTTGGGATGTAAATTGCATATCTGTGCATAGTTGGCAGGGAAAAAATAGGGCTAAATCTGCATAGTGCAAACAACAAATTTTGGCGTAAATGCAGTTAGTTCATTTTTTGCTTTTAATTTTGTAGTGAAATTTTTTTTTTTTGAGGTCATTTTAATTTTGCAATCAGACAATTTAATATTTCATTCATAATAATATTTTTTTTATCTATCATAAGTGTGCAACTTATTTTTTTACAGAGATATTTTTTTTATCTATTATAACTGTGCAGCTTATTTTTTGGCAAATTTTAGTGGGAAAATGTTGTCATTTTATAGTGAGATGCATGGAAAATGCAATAAAATCGAATATAATTCCCTCCAAAAAGCCTAGTGATTTTCAAATCATAAAAACTACCTTTGACCTTCTAAATGTGGTTTTCCATCCTCACTTAACAGTTTAAATGGGTTGAGACCAAAAGTGCAATATTTTTTCTTTCTGTGGGACCAAAAGTGCTGAGCTCATAACGTATGGGGCCAAAATTGCAACAGTACCTATCTGGTGGGACCAAAAGTACAATTTCTCCTAGATATTAATATCGACAGGAATGATTGTACCTGTAATTGATTTATTTCAATTAATTAATTGATTTTTTGAAAACACAGGGGGGTAATTTGCTTTATTTTTTGAAACAGAGAGGGATAATTTGCTAATTCTTTTTTCACAGGGGATATTTGCTCATTTCACATAACACATAGGTGTAAATTGTATTTTTTCCTTGTATATTATGATACTCAAATTTGAAATGATTTCATGATTACAAAATCTTTACAGATCTAACCTTTTATCACACTACAAAAAAAATAAAATATTATTGACCACATATATCAAGTGACACTTTTAAAGTTATCACTGAAAAATTATATATTAAGTTACAACAATTTTGATCTTATCATTATAATTATTAGTGATAAGAATTATGTGTAAAATTGTGACTATAAATAACTAGTGACCCCATAGTGACAAAAATACTATATGTGTCACTAATTATTTTTAATAACAACTTTATTTGTAATTTTTTTATCACTAATAACAAGTTTCGTAAAATAAAAGTCACTATTTTATTAAAATTATAAATTTTATTATTATGACAAAATAAAAATTCTTATATTAAATGTACATAATTTATAACATATTAAAAGTATCACTTATTTTTTTTCCCGCTAATTTTCTCTTTCCGTAGTGCTATTTGAATTACACATCAAGACATCGTTCATTGACCTCAGAATCTTTTATGGAGGAAAAAATTGGGTTAATTGCAATTCACCCCTTATATTATTTGAAAGTGCAGAAAACCTCCTGCTTAAAAAAATATGAAAATCCCCTTCAATATTTAAAAAGTTTTTGCCCTCGTCAGTGCTGCATTACACCCGCATTTTCATTTTTTATAATTTTAAAATAATACATCTCATTTCAATAAATGGTTCAGGTCTCATTAATAGTATTTAAAAATGCATAAATATTTAAAATTATAATATATTTATTTATTAATTTATATATTTTAACAAGTATATCTTTATTTATATGAATATACATATATATGTTGGATAGCTTATCCATATAAATTCTATATCCCACATTGAATAATTATTTAAGTTTTCAAACTTAATAGGTTACGAAAACCCTTAAGGCTACAATCTGATAATTACAGAATATAAAAGAACTTTACATATTATTGATCTAAATATATATACTACAAAAATAGAAATAATCACAACAAGAACAACAGTTGTTTATGCCTCAGGGAGCAAGATCTGGAGCTGCAAGCTTACAGCCACAAAGGCCGGCAACCTACTCATGGTTGCTCCAAAATCCACAACCAATTATCCCACCCCCCTAAAAAATCAAAGGTTTTGGCAAAGCTTCGATCACAAAGATCGTTTTAAAGGGAGAAGAGAGATTTCTTCAATCGGCTTCAACTATTTAATCGAAGGGAAATGAACCTTTTATAAACGGAGAAATATTGAAGATGACGGAGGAGAATGGTAGTGGTGAAGGGTCCCAATGCCATGGGAAGAGGAAGAAAGAAACAAAGATCGAGAAAGAGCCGCTATAGAGAGAGAGAGAGAAATCGGCCAATGTAAAGATAGTGATAAGGGTTAAGAATAGATATGTAGAGTTACCAGGTCAGGTAGGGTAAATGGGTCAGACCGGGTCACGAAGTGGGCTAGAGTTCAGTTGTGGATTTGGGCCTCCAAGTGAGGGTTGGGCCAGTGAGCTTTGGGCCTCCCATAAAAGTCATGGGCCATACTCTAATATTCTCTCCACTTAGACCAGGACCCATAAAAAGGGAACCAGACCCAAGGCTAGATCTTGGCGTTCATTATAGCCAAATGTACCTACAAAACAACAATGTTAGCAACAAATATAGAAAAAATAGCTCGCTAAGTAAAGATATTTCGAAACCACAAAGCAATACCAAAAAATTTTGCACAAAGCAAAAAAGAAACTCGCACAAAACAAAAAACAGATTTTCATAAACTAATATGCACAAAGCTAATTTTCTCTTTCGCATAAAGCCCATTTTTGCACAAAGCGACTTTCGCACAAAGCCATTTCGCACAAAATCCAATTTCACTAAACAAGAGAGATGCACAAAGCAGAAGCCGCACTAAGAGAGATCGCAAAAAACGAAGAAATATTCAACAAGGCAGTATTTAAGCAATTTCAAAAGAAGAATTCGAACATAGTGAACACGAAAATAGGAAAACCAGATTTTCCATCAGAAAGTTGCAGTTTATAACCAGCCATTCCAATACAACAACAAATGCAGAATATTATCAAGGTCAGAATAACAAGCAGGTTTATCAATCAGGTTAAAGGACTCCTTGACTAAACGTCGACCAGATACCCGACGACCACAAGGGTCCAACCAGGTGAGGAATTAGTAAGACTTTTGGTCTCGGCTTTAAAACAATTACAAATAATAACAGGATATAGCACTAAAAAAAGCTTTTGCACCAAGCAAAACTTCTTAACAGAAAATTGCACTAAGCAATAAAATATCCCAAACACTTAGCAAGAAGGTGACAAAGCAATATTTATTTATTAAGTAGATAAAAGACTCAAGCACTTGGCAATCCCTATAGTGAAATTATAGCAAATAATTACACAGCAACAACAAACACTAAGAAATATCAAATTATCAAACACTAAATTTAATTTTTGCACAAAGCACCTCTTCGCACAAAGCGTTAGAAATTAAATCATTGCACAAAGCAATAAGATCAACTAAATATCAAAAAATTTCGAGTACTTATCACTAAAGAAATTAAAACGGATCAATTTCATAATAATGATTCACACAACTCTTTTTTTTTTTTTTGTTAATTTTTTTTCCTACAAAAAGTATAATATATATTTCAAAAGATAATTTCTTAGGAAATAGGTTTTGAAAAAAATGCAGATTACTAGCCAATAGTCACATAAAACTGACAAAACGAGAAAATTATACACACAATATTCGCACAATAATTTCGAACAAACAGTTCAAAAATTCACAATATTCATGAAGCAAAATTTTATACATCAAGCAATTAATAGTTTTTAATTTTTGCACTAAGCAAAACTAAACAAATAACAACCGAAAAAGGCACTATGCAGATAACACCAGGTATTTCGCACTAAGCAAAATAACCAACAGATTTTCGTACCAAGCAAAAATGACAGATTATCGCACTAAGCCATAAAACACTAGAATTATGCACTAAGCAAAAATAATAAATCATAGCAGTAGAAAAGGAATGAACTTATCGGCATCACAGAAGGAGAGCCTGACTCTGATACAACTGTTGTGTTTTTACACCCAAAGCAGTGAGCCCAAAACAACCATAAATTCTTGATCAACTATTACAGATAATGGGTTACGAAAACCCTTAAGGTTACAATATGATAATTACATAAATTTAAAGGAACTTTACAGATTATTGATCTAAATATATACTACAATAGAAATAATCGCAGCAAGAACAACAGTCGTTTATGGCTCAAGGAGCCAAGATCTAGAGCGGCAAACTCACGGTTGCTCCAAAATCCAAAACAACACTCCACAAAGGATTTGGTCACCTAGACCCTAAACCAGAACCAAAACCAAAACCAAAAAAGGTTTTAGCAAAGCTTCGATCACCGTGATCGTTTTAGAGGGAGAGGAGAGATTTCTTCAATCGGCTTCAACTATTTAATCCGGATGGAAAGGGACCCTTTATAGACGGAGGAACATTGAAGATGATGGAGGAGAATGGCAGTGGTTAAGGGTCCCAATGCCATGGGGAAGAGGAAGAGAGAAATAGAGATTGAGAGAGAAATCGGCCAATGTAGATATAGTGATTAGGGTTAGGATATATATTTAGAGTTACCAGGTCGGGTAGGGTAAATGGGTTGGATCGGGTCAAGAAGTGGGCTAGAGTTCAATTGTGGATTTGGACCAGTGAGCTTTGGGCCTCCTTTAAAGGTCATGGGCCATACTCTAACACTGTATTTCAAGTTGTTTTTGGAAGAAGACTTCCGAAATTGCTGTTCGATAAGTCTTGGTTGGTTTTGTCGTATCCTAAAAGTGAGTTTGTTTAACCCGACAGCAACCATATAGTGGGGGCAAACTTCACTTTAAGGATAGTGAAATCACACTTCAAGACCTCTCCAATATTCACATATTCTCAACAATATATATATATAATATATATATATATAGAGAGAGAGAGAGAGGAGAGACAGACGACGGGCAAAGGCTGGGAGAGGGGTATTAGATTAGTTGACCAGATTGCCATTTGGATTTGCAATTTTGAGAATTATTCATCAATTTTAATTAAATTAATATTGTTTTGATGAATATAATAAGTATCCATCCTTGGTATAATATATTTGTTGCATTTACTTATTATATAAAAAGGAGTTTTAACGTCATAACAAGTGCCTACAGACCTGTTTGACAATCCATGTAGTTGGGCTACATATTGGATGACAGCTATGAAACAAACTTCTAAGGTCTCGTTTACTTCGAGGATCATACTAAATGAATTATAATGTTATTCTTTACTAAATGAATGATAAAAAAAGTCATGTATAGTTAGTCAGGGTTTACTTATATGTATATAATATATAAAAATGATAAATTCTATCAAGTATTTACTTTGATGTATCCACATACTTTTGGTAGAAAAATTACCTTTGAGTCCTTGTTTACAAAATTTAATAGACAATAAAACAGTATTATTACTATCATCATCATCATCATCATCATCATTATTATTACTATTATTATTATTATTATTATTTAGTCAATTTTGAGGGTGTAATGGTCATGCACATTTGGTGCAAACTCGAGACTAATTTTATATTACCTCCCGATATAGTATTAGTTATTCAGGTGTAACAGTAATTAGTACAGAGCTTTGATTTTATGCCTGGCCCCCATACAACAAAATAAACACAATATTAACCTATATTAATTTTCTTTTACAGGCTTATAAAACAAACTAAAACTGGGCCTAAGGTTGGTCTGAAATATTCCAAATCGAGGACCTAAGGACAGGGCATCGAGAGTTTTATAGAGCTTGCACTAGTTATTGCATTCATTGGATGAGTGTCATGTTTCATCAACGAGACGTATAACATCTATGCAAGTTTAGTGGGTGAACTGACTTGTAGGAATCGTCGTATAAAAACCTTGGAGACTTGATCTATATGACTGAAATTCTTGGCTCCAATAGTATGGGATTATTCCTTAAACTTGAGAAATCATGAAAGTCGTATGTAGGGTTGGTAATTTCAACTCGGACTCGCCCCACATGGGACGGGTCTGGGATGCCATTTTTTGGGTTCGGGACGGGTCCGGGCAGCTAAAACCTACCCCCGATCGAGTTTGGGGCGGGCCCTATCCCGGCCCCACCCGCCCCGACCCCCCATCTTTTTTTTTTTATATATAATTATATATAATATATTATATAAATAAAAGTATTATCTCTCTCTCTATATATATATATATGAATCCTAAATAATTTTTGCATGTACCCAACTGTATATAATAATATCAAAAATAAAAAATTAGTTGATAAGAAATTTAATAATTTAGATGAACGTATTTTTTGTCTTATCCAATTTATTTTAGATTGAAAATTGTATTAAAGTATTTAAATCTAAACTGATATTATTTATTAAAAATATTAATTTAATGTATTTTGTATAATATAATTCATTTACATTTATAAATCGTAAAATGATATTACTTGATGAGAAGATTAATAATTTAGACGAACGTATTCTTTGTTTATCCAGTTCATTTTAGATTGAAAAATATAGTAAGGTATTAAAATACTTGTACATATTTTTGTATATTTATTAATATTAATTAAAAATAAATATAATTTATTTTTAAAAGTCGTTGATCTCATTATAAACAAAAAATAATACTAATATAATAATAAATAATATTTTAATTTATTGTTATAAATATAAACTACTAACTAGTTTAGTAGTAATATAGTTAGTAAAATATACCAAAAATAAAATAAAATCCATACTAAACAATTTAATATTGTAGAAAAGTATCTATTATCTGAAATAATGCTATTGAAATACATAAAAATATTTTATAATTGAGATTGATATATGTTCACAATCTGTAATAAATTTGTATATTCATAAATGTTAGTATTACATTGATGTAACTATCATCTTACATTGTTGAACAACATGAGTTAATCTGGCAGTTAAAATTCAGATCAAACCATTAGATATGATCAAACTTATAGAAAAATACATTTGGTAAAGTTTTAGACTTATTGAGTATACGGATGTTGAGATATCGTGCTCGAAACATAAGAGTAATCATTCAAGACGGTGTATCTTTCAATCAGGCCATATGATTTTAAATCACACCTTTTGATATGATCTAATGGACATAATCTTATATATATATATATATATATATATATATATATATATTTGGTATGAATTGGGTGCTCAAATTTTAAAATACCGTAATTATTAATTAAGCTTTTTGATCTTATTATATATATAATAAAATAACAATAAAAATAATTAAAATTATTCAACCATTATTATTATTATTATTGTTATCATTATCTTTAGATTAATTCATATAAATCATTAAATCTTTACATAAATTTATAAGTAATAAAATAAATTGCATATTACATACTATGTATCTTGATATAAATATAAAGCATAGAAATAGAGATAAAAAATTTAATTGTATAATATAATTGTATTCTTTGTATAATATAAAAATATTAGTTTATTGTATTCTTTCTATAATATAATTTTTATGAACTATAATTATAATACAAGTAATAGTTTAAAAAAGATAATTAAAATGTTAATGTAAAACTCAAAAAGAAAAAGTTTCAATTTCGACTTGTTTGATCAAAAGACAAAAGACTCAAAACCCTCAAACCCTCACCCTCAACTCTCAAGCACTCAAGCAATTGAAGCTTCTTCCAGAATCCAGACTCAAAGCTCGCTCGCCGTCAATTTTTCTCCCGACTCGCTCACCGTGAAAGCCCGTCGTAGCTCTCCTTAAAGCTCGCCGTCGCTCTTCTCAAAACCCGAGTCACTCGTTGTCGTTCTCCTTTGCTCGCTGTTGATTGCCCAAGTGCTGAGCGTGATTCTCATAAGCAGATTTCTCAGGTGGTCAAGTTGTCGATTGACCAGGTGCTTTACTCCTTTGGTTTTATGCAAAGTTTGAACTTTTTAGTTTCAATAAATTGATTTGT
The DNA here is from genome assembly GCA_034509725.1 of Sesamum angolense. NCBI lineage: Eukaryota > Viridiplantae > Streptophyta > Magnoliopsida > Lamiales > Pedaliaceae > Sesamum > Sesamum angolense. The sequence goes on from JACGWL010000669.1 coordinate 67,169, forward strand.
TATTCACTCTTGTATATGCAAACAACATTGATCAGATTTATTCAAATAAAATAAATGTAACATTTGCTTGTACATGGCATGCTGTGATTTTCTTTCAAAAATTAAGTAAATGGATTTGTTATTTATTATAATTAGATGCAATGTATTTATAAAGAGATTAAAAAAAAAAGCAAAAGAATGGTATGGTTGAATGGAGTTAATTTAGTCTATATATACATAATTTTTTGGTTAGAATTTTACATCATGTAAGTTTTGCTTTATTTTTTTGGGATAATAATGATTCCAATTCGATACATTTGTATAGAATAGCACCCATTTTGAGTGACCTCTATATGCTAGTAGGGTTGATTCCTTAAATGTTGTTTCTCTAAATTATGGCTAATCCTTTGTTAATCTTTCTTGTGATTTTGATTCCCTAAATGTTGTTTCTCTATATTCTGATAGGAATGCTCAATTTAGTTAACTTTTGGTGTTGGATAAAGAATTTGATGTACATTATTATAGTTAATGTCTATTTATTGTTTGATAAATGGAATCTCAACCGGAAGATACTTCTCAACCATCTATTAGAGAAAGCAATAATGTTACAAAAAGCAATACAGTAATAGAAATAAGTAAAGATATTTCAAAAATTGAGATTGAGGAAATATCTGAAGACAATAGTAAGAGGAAGCGAACATTTAAAGCATGAAAACACTTCAAGAGAGTTAAAGTTGAAGGTATTCAATTTGCGGAGTGTAATTATTGCAAAGCCCGCCTCAAAGCTCCAGCTGATTATGACACCACTCATTTGCACAAACATTATGATAAAGTTTATAAAAAAACGGCCTGGAAAAATAGATATCCGTCAAAATTTTCTGAAGGCAAATCAGAAAGTTAGTGGTGGCCAAGAGTTGGGAACACATATCTTCAATCAAGAAGCGGCAAGACGTGAGCCTGCTTCAATGGTTATTTTGCATGATTATCCACTTAGTGTAGTTGATCATATTTGTTTTAGAAGATATTCTACTTGTCCTCAGTCTTGTTTTAACATGATCTCAAGAAATACTCTGAAAGGTGATATTTTAAAGATTTACAAAGATGAGAGGACGAAATATTACAACTTGCTGGGGAAGCTTAAGTGTCGCATTGCCATCACAACTGACATGTGGACTTCAAGTAACAACAACAAAGGTTTTATGGCAGTAACTAGACATTTTATTGATTAAAATTGGACATTACAGAATTGCATTTTGAGCTATTTTGTTTAAATTTAAGTTTTAGATATATTATATTAATGTACTTTGATATGTATTATATATATATATATTTTATAGGTTTGCATATGTTCCAGCTTCACATACAGCAGAAGTGCTAGCTGATACGCCTGTCGATGCATTAATGGATTGGAATATCGATCGTAAAATGTCAACAATCATGGTCGATAATTGCACAACAAATGATGCCATGATCAATCATCTTCTACAAAAGCTTCCCACGAAAGAAATGTCTCTTGATGGAAAGGTACATCACATGCGTTGTTGTGCTCACATTCTTAATTTGATTGTGAAGGATGATTGGATATTATTGGTAGTTAATTGAAAGAATACATGATAGTGTTGTATATTGGACTGCTTCACCTAGTAGAGTAGAAAATTTCAAGAAAACTGCTCGTCAATTGTCTGTTAATTGCACCAAGAAATTATGTCTAGATTGCAAGACACGTTGGAACTCAACTTATTTGATGTTAAAAATTGCTATTATCTACAAAGATGTGTTCCCACGCCTTAAAATCCGAGAAAGAAATTATAAAAGTCTACCAACTAAAGAAGATTGGATGAATGCAATTGAAATTTCTAAAAGTTGAAACTTTTTCATCAGGTAACAGAGATGTTTCCTTAGACTCTTTATCCTACTTCGAATTTTTATTTCCAAAAAATTTGTGAAATCAAAGTGAAATTAGATGAATGGGTGAAGAGTACAAATACATTAATTCAAGATATGACTTTAAGCATGTTGGAAAAATATGATAAATATTGGGAGGTTTGTCATATCTTGATGGGGGTTGCTGTTGTTTTAGATCCTCGATACAAGATTTCTTCGGTTGAGTTTTTTTTTCATAAAATTTATCATGAAAGTGCAAGGTTTAAGATTGATGAGGTTCGACAGAATTGCTATGATTTGTTGCTTGACTACCAATCCAGATGTTGTACTTTGAAGGGAAGTAGTTCAAGCATTGGCCGTCTGGAAAATACAAATATCTGATGTTCATAATAATTTTAATGTGGATGAAAGTCTTGATGAGTTTGATTCAAAAACTTCTAATGCTACTAACTTGTTTGTGATGTCGGAGTTGGACATGTATTTAGAAGAAAGTCTCTTGCCAAAAGCTCGTGGTATTGATATCTTAAACTGGTGGAAGACAAATGGAGTTAAGTTTCCTACTTTCCAGAAGATAGCTAAAGATATTTTAGTTATTCATGTTTCTACCATTGCATCCTAGTCTGCATTTAGTGGTAGTGGGAAGTTGATTAATCCTCGTCGTAATAGGCTCCATCACACTACTGTGGAAGCATTGATGTGTTCTTGTCGTTGGTTGTGGAACGAAGCGAATGGTAAGAAAAATTAATTAATGTTTTTTACTACATTAAACTATAACAATTACTACGCTTATTTTATTCTCTCTTTTTTTTTTTTATTTTTTGTTAGATACTTGTTCGATAAGTGATGGTATACAAATTTGTCCTTCAATATTTGATGAAGAAGATGAACAAGACGATCGTGATAACAAGTAAAGAAGCATAATCGAATAATCACAGAGCATGAATATGTATTTAACTATTTACAATTTCAAACTTGATATTTTTTTAGGGTAAATTACATCTACCTCCCCTGAGGTTTGGCATAATTACAAATACCCCCCTAATGTTTGATAAAATTATATAATCCTTGGATGGAAGCATAGAAATGTCAACTTTGCCCTTATAGAATTTTTTTATTTTTTTTAAAAAAAATTAAAATCTTATAAAATATGAATGGGATGGATGAAAAATTTAAAAATTATAAAAATTACTTAGTCGATAAAAATAAAAAAATAATAATAAAATTATAAATTTTAATTCATAAGAGTATTTTGGTCAATTCACTATAAAAAATGCATAGATTGAGGTAATTGTTAGACGGTCATTAAAATTAGGGGGGTATTTGTAATTATGCCAAACCTCAGGGGAGGTAGACGTAATTTATCCTATTTTTTATGTCAGCTAAGTGGATTTCGCTTGTAGCTTTTATGATTGTATCCCTTTGGATTTCATATTTGTCCTTGAGAATTTTATTGATGGGCTATATTTTATTATGATGAATTTTCTATTTTTATTTATATTTAACAATTTAAGGATATTGTTCATGAAAGTGAAGTGGTTCCAACATGGTATGCATTATCAGTTATATGGAATCATGAAAAATGTTAATCTCTTGTCTTTAAGAAATAAAAAAAGGAGTACAAAAATGTCAAGAATGGGAACTGACCTCCAATTCCATGCCCTAGACTAAGCGGAAGACGGTTGATGTAAGGACCATATCTGTATGGAACTCGAGAGCCTAAATATTCATGCAACATTCACCCAGTCGGTCATGGATCGTTCCTAGACGATCACCGGTAATGACGAATGTTTCTGATTACATGTTTATAAAAAAATAATTTGATTTAATTTAATTAATCAATTACGTTGGATGCATGTCCAAGTTTAATTGAAGGTAAATTTAAATAGTCATACGCAAATCATTGTGGAAGTGATGGATTTGACTTGGAATTAATTCTGGAAGAAGTAAATCTATTTAATTGAATTAAATTAATTCTCAAAAAATTTAAATGATTGAATCATTTATATGTGGGATAATCCATTGTTAGATGGCCCAATATCTAATTAAAAAATTAAATTTTATTCTAGCCTTTTAAACTAATTGAATTAATTTAATTGAGCTTGATTTGATTAATAAATTAGATTTATTAATCGAAAGAGATTGGACTTGTGTCTTTTTTGGATTAAGAGATAGTGGACCTTTTAGTTGGGATTTAATTAAATTTGATTGAACTTAAAGTCCACATTGGCTTGCTTTAATTTACTTAAACAAGCCCAATCCACAAAAATAAGGGCTCATGGCCGAGTTGACCTCCTATATAACAAGGAGAAGTTCAGCAAGAAAAATGAGGTAGCCAATGTCGACTTTTGAAAAGTCCCACTCGACCATAATGGTAAATTGCCAATAGGGTATGATTGCCTTCATTCTTGATGGTAGGTTGCAAGATTGTTGAGAGTACATAGAATAGCTTCTAGGTGTTGAATGTAGGTCATTTATCTCCAACAACATAGAACATACGCCTTTCACCCTCACACACTCGGTTCTCTCTCTCTCCCACTCTCAAGGTAGTGAAAAATACCTTCTCTTTCTCTTAGTTCTTCTTGATTTTGAATCAAGACAAGAACAAGAGTGAATCAAAATATACTAATCAATGTCGACCAATAGAACAAATGCATCTCGAGTATGAAACATAGTTTACTTAGTCAAAGATGAAAATTGACGTCGAGTTCCATACCTTGGAATAAGGCAGGAGATGGTTGATGAAACTAAAGTACCTGGAAGTCGGGAGCCTAAAATATTCATATCGAAATTCACCTAATCTCTAGTTCCATGGACCAATGCTAGACGACCACTCATGAGGAAGGGCGTTTCTGATTAAAGGTTAATAAATTAATTAAATTTTGATTTATTAATCAATTATGCTGAACACAACTCCAAGTCCAATTGAAGGCTAACTTAAACTGTCACACACAAATCACTGTGAAAGTGATTGAATTAAATTGGAATTGATTTCGGAAAAAACTAATTTAATTAGATTAAATTAATTCTCAAAGATATATATGATTGAATAATTTATATGCTGGATAGTCAATTGGATGGATGGTTCAATATTGTTAATTAAATCAATTAAATTTCAATTTAACCTTTTAGATTAATTAAACTAATTTAATTGGACTTGATTTGATTAATAAATTGGCTTCATTAATTGAAGGATTGGCTTGTATCTTTGAATTGGATTAAAAAATATAGGACTTGTTAGTTGGCCAAGAATTAAATTAGATTTAGATTAAAATCCATTGAACCTTGGCTTGCTTTAATTTATTTAAACAAGCCAGGTCCAATAAAATAAGGGCCATGTCCGAGTTGACTTCCTATATGGCAAGGGGAAGTTGCATTCCCCTTGAAAGGAAAGTGAGGTGGCCGAGTGGGACTTTTAAAAGTCCAGTTGACGATAATGCTAAGTTGGCGTTATGATATGATTGCTTTCGTTCTTGACAGTAGGTTGCAAGATTGTTTGGAGCTACCTAGAATAGCTTCTAGGTGTTGAATGACTAGGCCAATCTTCTCCCAACAACATACAACACACGCCACTCTCTTTCTCTCTCAAGCTAGCCAAAATTCACTTATCTTCCTCTTGGTTCTTGATTTTGAATCAAGTCAAAAACAAGAGTGAATCAAAATGCACTAATCAATAGTATTTTTGTTTTATTCTTCTTCTTAAATCTCGTGCTTTCTAGCAAGAGGATGTAGATCTCTTCCTTGTGTGGTGTGTATCGATTTACAGGGATTCCATACTTGGATCCTTCATGAACGAGATCTAGACAAGGAGCAAAGCATGTAACCAATTAAAGAAAATGAAAGAGGCAATGGTTTCGTGATTATTGTTTCAGTGTTCCTTTTTTATTTTGTTTTCCATAAGCCTTATGCATGATCTATGTTATTTTATCTTTTCGATTTAATATACCAAAAATTTGGGAATACAAGAATACACCTGTTGATTTGGATTAAAATACTACCCAATTTTTATCCTATTCCTGCTTTCGTCGAGTTCTCTGACTGATCCACAATCTTTTCATAGGTTGCATCGGGCGGGGTTGTGGCAAGAGTGTTGCCGCACAGGGCCGGGGACTAGTGTGGGTGGGGAGTTGCAAGGGGCATGCTAAGGGGAGGGTTGTAGCACAGGCGGGGGCTGAGAAGGGGTTGCGGTAGTGGATGAACTGGGAAAAAGGTTTTTACGGTAGCTATATATATTACAATAATATATATTTAATTATATTTTTTATGTATATATTATTCATATATACTCAATAGAATATATACTAGTGTGTATGCCACACTTAAATGAGTGTGCACAATTAAATAATTTTTTTTAAAAACTAATTTATATTTTTAAAAATATATTTTAATTGAGGATGTAGATTTCTTCCTTGTGTGGTGTGTATCGATTTACAGGGATTCCATACTTGGATCCTTCATGAACGGGATCCAGACAAGGAGCAAAGCATGTAACCAATTAAAGAAAATGAAAGAGGCAATGGTTTCGTGATTATTGTTTCAGTGTTCCTTTTTTATTTTATTTTCCATAAGCCTTACGCATGATCTATGTTATTTTATCTTTTCGATTTAATATATTGGGAATACAAGAATACACCTGTTGATTTGGATTAAAATAATACTCAATTTTTATCCTATTCCTGCTTTCGTCGAGTTCTCTGACTGATCCACAATCTTTTCATGGGTTGCATCGGGCGGGGTTGTGGCAAGAGTGTTGCCGCACAGGGCCGGGGACTGGTGTGGGTGGGTTGCAACGGGCATGCTAAGGGAGGGTTGTAGCACAGGCGGGGGCTGAGAAGGGGTTGCGGTAGTGGATGAACTGGGAAAAAGGTTTTTACGGTAGCTATATATATTACAATAATATATATTTAATTATATTTTTTATGTATATATTATTCATATATACTCAATAGAATATACTAGTGTGTATGCCACACTTAAATGAGTGTGCACAATTAAATAATTTTTTTTAAAACTAATTTATATATTTAAAAATATATTTTAATTGAAGAAATTAAAAATATTCAAATTAAAAAAATTGTAAAAAGTTGGTGGAAGTTGAAAAGAGTGAACAATGTGGGGGTTTTGAAGAGTGGTTTTAAGGCGTAGAAGAGTGGGGATTGGGAAGTTAACAAATAGATTAATTAATTTAATTAAATATTAAAAATTATATAAATTAGCAGATCAAAAAAGTAAGACACCATAAGTGGTGCTCTCATTTAATAATAAGGTATACATATATATAAATATGGACCATTGATCATATAAAAATTTGACCGGTTCATTTGGCTTAAATACCCTTTTAGTCCCGTATCTTTAGCCTTTTTCCGATTTAGTCCTCTCGGTTTTTGGTTTTCCAATTTGGTCCTTTATCTTCGAAACTGCTCCATTTTGGTCCTTCAACCAAATTAGTGACCATTTCGCCCTTCTATAGAAAAACTACATATAGTCCATATACATGCTCAAGTTTGGCCCAACATGCTTCCGTAATATTATCAAGCTTCCATAAAGTCATACATTGGTTCGACCGCCTTGCTTCCGGGTATCCCAAGTCCTCGGCTTTACGGACTTCCTCCAACCACACAACCGCAGCTGATGGTTCGCAGGTACTTGGTTCCTTCAGTAACAAAACAGCACAGCCCTATTTCGTTTCCTACCTTAGGGCGTAGAAGATACTTCTGAACAACAACTTAATAAAATTTGGGGTGAACAAATTGGACAGAAGCCTTTTTTATTGAAGAAATATATGAAATATTACATAAATATTATTTCCTCCCTTGGAGGAGACAACTATTTAGCCTCTCATATGGTAGAGGGCTAGACTCTTTGGGGAAACCCCCATAAACTAAGAACTTGAAAAATTACAAAGATACGAACTTGGAGTGTTATGCTTTGAAGAGTAGGGGGAAATATTTGATGATCCCTTCTGCTTTGCTGCCTCCTTATTTATAGCCATCCGCGGACTTCAAATGCGGATTTCAAACTTGTTTTTGATGATGTCACTGCGTTCGTCATCTTGGATGACGTCATTGCTTCCGTCATCGTCCTTTCCAGCTGGTATTCCATAATGGCTTGTCTGCCATTCTCTCGCTAGCTGGCTCTGACTGTTGGTTTTGTCGCCTTCTACCGACAGCCTTCTCTTTGACTTTTTACATCCTTCGAATTTTACCGTTCCTTGTAAAAATTCTTTCTTTTACCCTTGTCCGGTTTTGGTTCGGGTTTCGTTTGGTTAACCCGTATTTTTGTTCCGAACAGTGGCTTCTTTTGTTTCTCGCAGCAAGGACACACATGGTTATGCCATTGCCCAACATGCAATATGTTGCATGTTTTCATCCTTGTAGCCTCGGTTGCAGGCAGTTTGTTCTCCCATATAAGCATTCTTTTTTTTCGAACATGCTTTCTGCAAACTCAGTGCTTTTTCCTGTCATGGAATTTAACAGGAATGATCCATTCACCTTGTTTGAGAAGATCTTGAATGGATACTTGACTTTGTCCATCTCGGTGAGACAGACCCATAATCCCTCTTCTGGTAGAAATATCATCTTCACTGATTGCTGATACCAGGGGAGCTTCTCCGGTAGCGACTTTGATTTTGTTGAAAGCCACCATGTCAGGTCTCTGGAGTTTGATAAAATGAAACGCCGGGTGAGACCCCTTCCCTACAGTTTCTGGAGCTGCTGAGATAAATTTTAACTCCAGGATATCTCTTTTTTAAGTGGGGGTTATTCTGCCATGAATCAAAGACCGCCCCACTAATCCATTCCGGAAGTTTTGATATCTCCGGAAAACTGGGTGACATAGTATGAACTGAAGCTAAAGCTCCAAACTCATACCATTCCTTGATATCTTCAGGTTTGGATCCTTCCAACATCCAGACTCTGTTGTATTTTTCCGGATGTTTCGATGATCGCTTTGCTTGGATTGACGCTTTTCGAGAAACTATTTCTTACATTTTCGTTGGTAACTGCAAAGGAGATAAGATATCAATTCCGCTTAGTATTCTTAGAAGTGC
>JACGWL010000670.1:0-11985 GCA_034509725.1 Sesamum angolense
ATAGGTAAAGCAAACTTTCTTTAATAAACCGTGCAAAATAGTGAAATAAAAACTGTTTCCGAATCTGACGAAACTTGACCAGAGGTTGGTCTTAACCATAATAGCGTGCTAAATTTGCTAAGTGAAATAATAATTACAAGTTAGTAAATAGGTAAGCAAACTTTCTTTTAATAAAATCGTGCAAAACTGAAAATAAAACTGTCTCCGAATCTGACGAAACTTGACCCAGAGGTAGGTCTTAACCCATAATAGTTGCGTGGTAAATTTGCCTAACTGAAATAATAACTACAAGTAGTCATAGGTAAGCAAACTTTCTTTAATAAACCGTGCAAAACTGCTGAAATAAAAACTGTCTCCGAATCTGACGAAACTTGACAAAGAGGTAGTCTTAAACCATAATAGTGCGTGGTAAATTTGCTAAGTGAAATAATAACTACAAGTTAGTCAAATAGGTAAGCAAACTTTCTTTAATAAAACCGTGCAAAATGCTGAAATAAAACTGTCTCCGAATCTGACGAAACTTGACCCAGAGGTAGGTCTTAACCCATAATAGTCGTAAATTTGCTAAGTGAAATAATAACTACAAGTTAGTAAATAGGTAAGCAAACTTTCTTTAATAAAACGTGCAAAACAGCTGAGTAAAAACTGTCTCTGAATCTGACGAAGAGGTAGGTTAACACATAATTGGTAAATTTGCTAAGTGAAATAATAACTACAAGTTAGTCAAATAGTAAGCAAACTTTCTTTAATAAAACCGTGCAAAAGCTGAAATAAAAACTGTCTCCGCGAATCTGACGAAACTTGACCAAGAGGTAGGTCGACCATAATAGTGCGTGGTAAATTTGCTAACTGAAATAATAACTACAAGTTAGTAAATAGGTAAGCAAACTTTCTTAATAAAACCGTGCAAAATGCTGAAATAAAAACTGTCTCCGAATCTGACGAAACTTGACCAGAGGTAGGTCTAACCATAATATTGGTAAATTTGCTAAGTGAAATAATAACTACAAGTTAGTCATAGGTAAGCAAACTTTCTTTAATAAAACCGTGCAAAACTGCTGAAATAAAAACTGTCTCCGAATCTGACGAAACTGACCCAGAGGTAGGTCTTAACATAATAGGCGTGGTAAATTTGCTAAGTGAAATAATAACTACAAGTTAGTAAATAGGTAAGCAACTTTCTTTAATAAAACCGTGCAAAACTGCTGAAATAAAAACTGTCTCCGAATCTGACGAAACTTGACCCAGAGGTAGGTCTTAACCCATAATAGTGCGTGGTAAATTTGCTAAGTGAAATAATAACTACAAGTTAGTAAATAGGTAAGCAAACTTTCTTTAATAAACCGTGCAAACTGAAATAAAAACTGTCTCGAATCTGACGAAACTTGACCAGAGGTAGGTCTTAACCATAATAGGGTGGTAAATTTGCTAAGTGAAATAATAACTACAAGTTAGTAAATAGGTAAGCAAACTTTCTTTAATAAAACCGTGCAAAACTGCTGAAATAAAACTGTCTCCGAATCTGACGAAACTTGACCCAGAGGTAGGTCTTAACCCATAATAGGTAAATTTGCTAAGTGAAATAATAACTACAAGTTAGTAAAATAGTAAGCAAACTTTCTTTAATAAAACGTGCAAAACTGCTGAAATAAAAACTGTCTCCGAATCTGACGAAACTTGACCCAGAGGTAGGTCAACCCATAATAGTTTGGTAAATTTGCTAAGTGAAATAATAACTACAAGTTAGTAAATAGGTAAGCAAACTTTCTTTAATAAAACCGTGCAAAACTGCTGAAATAAAAACTGTCTCCGAATCTGACGAAACTTGACCAGAGGTAGGTCTTAATACGTGGTAAATTTGCTAACTGAAATAATAACTACAAGTTAGTAAATAGGTAAGCAAACTTTTCTTTAATAAAACCGTGCAAAACTGCTGAAATAAAAACTGTCTCCGAATCTGACGAAACTTGACCAGAGGTAGGTCTTAACCCATAATAGTGCGTGGTAAATTTGCTAAGTGAAATAATAACTACAAGTTAGTAAATAGGTAAGCAAACTTTCTTTAATAAAACCGTGCAAAACTGCTGAAATAAAAACTGTCTCCGAATCTGACGAAACTTGACCAGAGGTAGGTCTTAACCATAATAGTGCGTGGTAAATTTGCTAAGTGAAATAATAACTACAAGTTAGTAATAGGTAAGCAAACTTTCTTTAATAAAACCGTGCAAAACTGCTGAAATAAAAACTGTCTCCGAATCTGACGAAACTTGACCCAGAGGTAGGTCGAACCATAATAGTGCGTGGTAAATTTGCTAAGTGAAATAATAACTACAAGTTAGTAAAATAGGTAAGCAAACTTTCTTTAATAAAACCGTGCAAAACTGCTGAAATAAAAACTGTCTCCGAATCTGACGAAACTTGACCCAGAGGTAGGTCTTAACCCATAATAGGTAAATTTGCTAAGTGAAATAATAACTACAAGTTAGTAATAGGTAAGCAAACTTTCTTTAATAAAACCGTGCAAAACTGCTGAAATAAAAACTGTCTCGAATCTGACGAAACTTGACTCAGAGGTAGGTCTTAAACCATAATAGTGCGTGGTAAATTTGCTAAGTGAAATAATAACTACAAGTTAGTAAAATAGGTAAGCAAACTTTCTTTAATAAAACCGTGCAAAACTGCTGAAATAAAAACTGTCTCCGAATCTGACGAAACTTGACCAGAGGTAGGTCTTAACCAATAATAGCGTGGTAAATTTGCTAAGTGAAATAATAACTACAAGTTAGTAAATAGGTAAGCAAACTTTCTTTAATAAAACCGTGCAAAACTGAAATAAAAACTGTCTCCGAATCTGACGAAACTTGACCCAGAGGTAGGTCTTAACCATAATAGTGCGTGGTAAATTTGCTAAGTGAAATAATAACTACAAGTTAGTAAATAGGTAAGCAAACTTTCTTTAATAAAACCGTGCAAAACTGCTGAAATAAAAACTGTCTCCGAATCTGACGAAACTGACCCAGAGGTAGGTCTTAACCCATAATAGTTGGTAAATTTGCTAAGTGAAATAATAACTACAAGTTAGTAAATAGGTAAGCAAACTTTCTTTAATAAAACCGTGCAAAACTGCTGAAATAAAAACTGTCTCCGAATCTGACGAAACTTGACCCAGAGGTAGGTCTTAACCATAATAGTGCGTGGTAAATTTGCTAAGTGAAATAATAACTACAAGTTAGTAATAGGTAAGCAAACTTTCTTTAATAAAACCGTGCAAAACCTGAAATAAAAACTGTGAATCTGACGAAACTTGACCCAGAGGTAGGTCTTAACCCATAATAGTGCGTGGTAAATTTGCTAACTGAAATAATAACTACAAGTTAGTAATAGGTAAGCAAACTTTCTTTAATAAAACCGTGCAAAACTGCTGAAATAAAAACTGTCTCCGAATCTGACGAAACTTGACCAGAGGTAGGTCTTAAACCATAATAGTGCGTGGTAAATTTGCTAAGTGAAATAATAACTACAAGTTAGTAAATAGGTAAGCAAACTTTCTTTAATAAAACCGTGCAAAATGCTGAAATAAAAACTGTCTCGAATCTGACGAAACTTGACCAGAGGTAGGTCTTAACCCATAATAGTGTGGTAAATTTGCTAAGTGAAATAATAACTACAAGTTAGTAAATAGGTAAGCAAACTTTCTTTAATAAAACCGTGCAAAACTGCTGAAATAAAAACTGTCTCGAATCTGACGAAACTTGACCCAGAGGTAGGTCTTAACCCATAATACGGTAAATTTGCTAAGTGAAATAATAACTACAAGTTAGTAAATAGTAAGCAAACTTTCTTTAATAAAACCGTGCAAAACTGCTGAAATAAAAACTGTCTCCGAATCTGACGAAACTTGACCCAGAGGTAGGTCTTAACATAATAGCGTGTAAATTTGCTAACTGAAATAATAACTACAAGTTAGTAAATAGGTAAGCAAACTTTTTTAATAAAACCGTGCAAAACTGAAATAAAAACTGTCTCCGAATCTGACGAAACTTGACCCAGAGGTAGGTCTTAACCCATAATAGTGCGTGTAAATTTGCTAAGTGAAATAATAACTACAAGTTAGTAAATAGGTAAGCAAACTTTCTTTAATAAAACCGTGCAAAACGCTGAAATAAAAACTGTCTCCGAATCTGACGAAACTTGACCCAGAGGTAGGTCTTAACCATAATAGTGCGTGGTAAATTTGCTAAGTGAAATAATAACTACAAGTTAGTAATAGGTAAGCAAACTTTCTTTAATAAAACCGTGCAAAACTGCTGAAATAAAAACTGTCTCCGAATCTGACGAAACTTGACCAGAGGTAGGTCTTAACCCATAATAGTGCGTGTAAATTTGCTAAGTGAAATAATAACTACAAGTTAGTAAATAGGTAAGCAAACTTTTTTTAATAAAACCGTGCAAAACAGCTGAAATAAAAACTGTCTCCGCGAATCTGACGAAACTTGACCCAGAGGTAGGTTTAACCCATATAATGGTAAATTTGCTAAGTGAAATAATAACTACAAGTTAGTCAAATAGATAAGCAAACTTTCTTTAATAAATCGTGCAAAATCGTTGAAATAAAAGTGTCTCCGAATCTTACGAAACTTGATCCAGAGGTAGGTCTTAACCCATAATAGTGCGTGGTAAATTTGCTAAGTGAAATAATAACTACAAGTTAGTCAAATAGGTAAAAACTTTTCTTTTTTTTGGGAACCGGTAACTTGCATTAATGAAAATTTGTTACATGGCTTTACACGAAATATCTCATTGCCCTAATGGCCATGCTAATTTCCAAATTCTATACAAAGATCTAGTTTGTAAACTCTGAGGAATATCTGCAGCCATAATACGCATTCGAACGTCCTCTAACACTTTATTCGAGTTGGATTCCGCTGATGACGATGTTGCTACGAATTTTCTGTTGTTTCTTTCAGCTTAAATATGATATACCAAAGCTGCTAAAGTTGCTCGTAGTGCCGAATTAACTAAGTGATTGCTGCGCCATCTTTTGCTCGCCCACGTAATGCCCCGCTGCCATTCCAAATATGGCCATTGAAACTTAACGTTGTTTTTCAGAATAGTCAGGCATCGTTTGGAAAACCAACAGTTGAAAAATAAGTGATCATGTGTCTCACTAAACTGTCCACCACACAGAACACAACCATTTGCAGTCCTCGGGACCCAAGGTTTATCCATGGTGGAGAGTTTTTCCAATAAGGCTAACCAAAGAATAAACCCATGTCTTGGAATCTTAAATTTTCCTTGAAGCAGTCCTTGCCAATGAGCATGTGGGGTAGTTGGCTGAATGAGTAGAATTGTTGAATTTAGTGTGTACTTACCCGAGTTGCTTCTCCAACAGATTGTGTCCGCTGCTGAAGGATGTGTTGGCTGTAATTGGGACATGATCTCAGCAATATCGGAATCTGTCGAGGCCGGCTAGCACCATTGGTTCCGCTGTAACACGCTGGAGAGTGTTGAGGATAACGGCAGTCCCGTGACCGCAGGTCCTCGTGGATAACTTACGCAAAGGGGACCCCGTTCGTGCCAAACGTCCTGCCAAACTAAAGGAAGAGTCGTCTCCTACATTGTAGTTGACACCTCTTTGTAGAAGCGGTCTCAACTTGAGCATTTTCTTCCAACACCACGAACCCGTTGTACGATTGAATGTCCAAATTGTCGAATGTAGAAGCCTGTATTGCTGAACCCAATCCACCCATATCAACGTACCATCATTTTCTAAGATCCTCCATAGTTGTTTCAAAATAAGAGCCTGATTCGTAGTAATTAAACTACGCATTCCAAGTCCTCCTTCCGCTTTCGGTAAACAAACTTTCTTTAATAAAACTGTGCAAAACAACTGAGATAAAAACTGTCTCCAAGTCTGATGAAACTTGACCTAGAGGTAGGTCTTTACCCATAATGGTACGTGGTAAATTTGCTAAGTGAAATAATAACTACAACTTAGTCAAATAGGCAAGCAAACTTTCTTTAATAAAACCGTGCAAAACAACTGAAATAAAAACTGTCTCCGCGGATCTGATGAAACTTGACCCAGAGGTAGGTCTTAACCCATATACTCTGTTGTAAATTTGCTAAGTGAAATAATAACTACAAGTTAGTCAAATAGGTAAGCAAACTTTCTTTATTAAAATCGTGCAAAATCATTGAATAAAAAGTGTCTCCGAATCTGACGAAACTTGACCCAGAGGTAGGTCTTAACCCATAATAATGCGTGGTAAATTTACTAAGTGAAATAATAACTACAACTTAGTCAAATAGGTAAATAAACTTTCTTTAATAAAATTGTGCAAAACAACTGAGATAAAATCTGTCTCCGAATCAGATGAAACTTGACCCAGAGGTAGGTCTTAACCCATAATGGTGCGTGGTAAATTTGGTAACTGAAATAATAACTAAAACTTAGTCAAATAGGTAAGCAAAGTTTTTTTAATAAAACCGTGCAGAATAGCTGAAATAAAAACTGTCTCCGAATCTGACGTGACTTGACACAGAGGTAGGTCTTATCCCATAATCGTGTGTGGTAAATTTGCTAAGTGAAATAATATCTTCAAGTTAGTCAAATCGGTTAACAAACTTTCTTTAATAAAATCGTGTATAACAGCAGAAATAAAAACTGTCTCCGAATCTGATGAAACTTGACCCAGATATAGGTCTTAACATAAAATAGTGCGTGGTAAATTTTCTAAGTGAAATAATAACTACAACTTAGTCAAATATGTAAGCTAACTTTCTTTAATAAAACCGTGCAAAACCGCTGAAATAAAAACTTTCTCTGCGAATCTGACGAAACTTGACCCATAGGTAGGCCTTAACCCATAATACTCTGTTGTAAATTTGCTAAGTGAAATAATAACTACAAGTTAGTCAAATAGGTAAGCAAACTTTCTTTAGTAAAATCGTGCAAAATCGTTGAAATAAAAAAAGTGTCTTCAATTCTGACGAAACTTGACCCAGAGGTAGGTCTTAACCCATAATAGTGCGTCGTAAATTTGCTAAGTTAAATAATAACTAGAAGTTAGTCAAATCAGTAAGCTAACTTTTCTTTAATAAAACCGTGCAAAACAACGGAAATAAAAATTGTCTCCGTGAATCTGATGAAACTTGACCCAGAGGTAGGTCTTAACCCATATACTCTGTTGTAAATTTGCTAAGTGAAATAATAACTACAAGTTAGTCAAATAGGTAAGCAAACTTTCTTTAATAAAATCGTGCAAAATCGTTGAAATAAAAAGTGTCTCCGAACTGTCTCCGAAGGGACGCAGAAGGAAAAAATGATAGAGAATTCTCTCTGTTCCCTCTCACACACTACATCTCCTTCACACACTAACTCTACTTCTTCCCATGAATCCTCGTCCATGGCTGCCGTGTCGGACTCCGGCACCGATGGAGCCCATGCCGACGGCGAAGATGGCATTGACTCGGTTCCGAAGACAAACCCGGTGGTGGAGCATTCTGTTTCGATTGACGAAAAATTCAAAAAAGACTTCAATATTATGGAGTTTATCCAACTTGCTTCGAGGGTAATCGATGACGGGGACGCCGATTCCATGGCCGTGTTGTTGAAATTGAAAAAGCGTTGGTCGGAGAAATTTGGAGAAGTTGATTCGGTTGGTGGTACCGGCCACGGCGGACTCCGGTTAGTTCAGACGCAGCAGCTGACCCCGTTTCCGGCGAAGACTTCAAGACCGGCTCGTCGAGTCCTCGAGATGGCCGTGGGCGGCTGTGACAGCGGAAGATACGGCGCCGAATGCGGCTGATGCGGCGCCGACCATGCCGCAATGTTTAACTTCATTTGGGGGCTTGAGACGGCCGTTGGCAGCTGTGAAAACAGCTGATGCGGCGCTGACCACGTGCTTCGAGGCGCCGCAACTATTGACCTCGCATGGGGCCTCGTGACGGCCTTTGGCGGCTGCATTATCGTCTGCCGCGATGTCTCGATTGACGGCGTTACACACCAAGCCGACGCCATGGACGGCCATCTCCATTGACGGCGAAGATGGCGTGGATGGTAGGGCCTCACCCCCTCCATTTTTGGCTGGTCCGACGGTGAATGTTCACCATTCACCCGCCGATGACAACCTGATTGGACTGAACGGCGCTTCTCACCACCGGTCGCCGGTGGGCTCATCTCCTCTGACCTCTGTCCAGCCAGCCGAGAATAGAGCCTCGGCGCTGCCATGGAAACGGGTGGAGATAACTCAGCAGCAAGAAGCCCCAGCTCCTTTGGCCGCGCCGCTGTTCTGATCTCAGCCGCCGACCGCCGATTCTCCGGCGACCACCGCAGCTCCGGCAAACCCGCTGCCGGAACTATTTTTTGGGAATATCCCTTGAATCCACATTTGGCATCCAAAATTGATGAGGATAAAATCACTACTGCCTTTAACAATTCATCGCGAAAAACCCTCAATTTTATCCCACCTTCGATGCAAAATGGGGAGGTTATTGTTCGTCCGTCTATTGACATGCTACGTGCGGGATCCAAGCGCTGGAACACTACCGCTGTTGGATATTTTCTGGGAAAAAAGCTTTACTTCCACCACCTTAATGAATTTGTGCATTCTATTTGGCCGGGTGTGCGTGATGTTAAAGCAACGTCGAATGGGTTCTTCTTTTTTCCAATTTGAAACTGTCGCGGCCATGGAGGAAGTGATCGAGGGCGGTCCTTGGTTGTATCTAGGACAACCAATTATGTTGCAAAAGTGGGAACCGGGCATGGTGTTAAGAAAACTGAAACACACAGAAATCCCGGTGTGGATCAAACTCCGACACTTGCCAGTGGAACTCTGGACGACAGAGGGTTTGAGCACGGTGGCGAGTGGAATTGGACGACCGCTTTACCCCGATGCGATTACACGTACATGTACGAGGTTGGATTTCGCTCGTGCATGCGTTATGCTTAACGTCAGTTCGAAGCTTCCAAAACATGTCGTTATTATGATGCCTAACGAACTGGGAGGTGAATCGGCATGCAAGGTGGATGTTGAGTACGAATGGCTACCACCTAAATGCACGGGATGTTCAAGCCTTGGGCATAGTACGAAGGAATGCCCTCTTTCAAAACCAACGAAGCCCGTGGTCTCGATCTATGTTAGGAAATCTATGCCCATTACACCGGCAGCACCGAAATTGAAGATGAAGGAACATGTCCAGGCCGCTCCGGTCCCGAAAAATATCCACCCCGAGACAGAGGTTGACAGGGTTAGCAAGGAGATGCAGGGGAATGGCAGGGATAAGGGTAAGGATATCGTTCTTTTTAACGCTTTTGATTTACTGCGTGAAACTGACGATGACGCAGATGGCTCGCCAAGGGGTCCTAACAAATGCAGCCCCTCAGATGATTTCCCATGTTGAATACAGCGATATGGAATGTTCGGGGCCTGAACAGGAGGGACCACCAAGTTGCAGTACGAGATCTTGTTTGCGAGTTCAGGTTACACTTTATCGCTTTATTGGAAACTAGGTCTTTGCAATCTAATGTCACACACGTATACAATCAGGAGTATTATCTAGATGGCGATGGTTTGTTGATTATGCGGGACCGGGTAATCGTATTTGGATTGCATGGAATGATGAGCTTATTGAGGTGGATATTCTTAATATTGGTACTCTCAATTTGTTCATTGTCGTGTTCTGGTACATGAATTGCATGAGAGTATTTTCATTACGGTGGTCTATGGAGCGAATGATGTGAGTACAAGGCGAGAATTATGGCAAGAGCTTATTGAATTGGCTGGGACAATTGGCAATGTGCCGTGGCTGGTGGGAGGAGATTTTAATGCGGTGTTGGATATGAGTGAGGTTAGTGGAGCATCACGGGACATTCGAGTGGCCATGAATGAGTTTAATGATTGTATCCTTCAGACTGGCCTTCTTTCCCTTCCTATGCAAGGTGAACGTTTCACTTGGCATAACTGCAGTTTGGACGGCCGGAGCCTTTGGAAGAGACTGGATCGATTGCTTGTTAATGATGTATGGATGGAGAGATGGCCGAATCTATACTATACATGTCTCACACCTCGTACATCGGATCACTCACCGATGGTCTTGAAAGGGGACTATCGTAATATGCAGGTCAGTTTGTTCCACTTTGATAACTATCTTGCATTATCCCCTGGGTTCCTTGCATCTGTTCAATCTATTTGGCGGCACCCTGTTGTTGGTACACCAATGTATTCAGTGACTCAAAAATTGAAAGCCCTTAAGCCGGTTTTCCGGCAACAAAGACGTAGTAAAGGGGATCTAGCGATGAATGTCAAGTTGACGGCTGGTTTCTTGGAGATCGCTCAGAACATTCTCAAGTTTGATAGGCACAATCCTCTTCTTTTACTTTTGGAGCACTGCTGCAGGCTTGTTTACCTGAAACCTTCTAAGCTTGAACAGAATATGCTGCGACAGAGAGCGAAGCTTCAGTGGCTGAAAGGTGGAGACCAATGCTCCAAGATTTTCTTCCGTCGGGTGGCCACTAGGAGGGCTAACAAGCGGGTTTTCCAGATTTCCGATGACGTTGGCAACGAACAAACAGACCCCACAGTTATTAGCAGTATCTTTGTGGATTTTTTCTAGGGTTTGTTGGGGGGTAATCGGACTAATAGGGCCATGGATCTTCGGTATTTACGCCCCTGGGCCAGGCATATTCTCACCAAAGATGAGGCTCGGGCTATTATTCGTCCTGTTACCATTGATGAAGTTAAAACAGCGTTCTTTGATATTGAGGAAGACAAAGCCCCTGGACCAGATGGATTCTCCTCGGGTTTCTTTAAAGCTGCATGGCCGGTTGTGGGAGGAGAGGTGTCGAACGCCATCATTGACTTCTTCAAGACGGGCCGTCTCTTGAAACAATTAAATGCTATATTGCTCACATTGATTCCTAAGGTACGAACCCCTAATTCAGTTGCTGATTTCAGGCCCATATCTTGCTGCAATGTTATTTACAAAGTTATTACCAAGATTCTTGTGAGCCGGATTAGAGAAATTCTGGAGTTACTCATTAGCCCATCTCAAAATGCATTTGTCCCGGGTTGACTGATTAGTGATAACGTCCTTTTGGCCCAAGAACTCTTTTCTGTGTATAATCAATGTCATCTCCCTCCTAGATGTGCCTTAAAAGTGGATCTTAGGAAAGCATATGACACTGTGGAATGGGACTTTCTGATTGCCACTCTGCGAATGTTTGGCTTCCCTGCTATATTTATTAGATGGATTGAGGAGTGTGTCACTTCAGCACATTATTCGGTTGTTGTGAATGGTGGGGTGCATGGATTCTTCGCGGGGGCACGAGGTCTCAGACAAGGAGATCCCATGTCCCCATACCTTTTTGTACTGGTCATGGAAGTCCTTCACATGATCTTGCAGCAACTAATTGAGCAAGACGGGGAATTTAAGTACCTCTGGAGATGCCAGGAATTGAACCTGTTCCAATTATCTTTCGCCGACGACCTTCTTTTGTTGTGTAAGGCTGATGTGCGTTCGGTTAATCTTTTTAGACAGGGACTTGATCGATTCGCCACACTCTCGGGTTTGAACACCAACCCCCAAAAGAGCCATTTGATTATTTCCAAGGCGGCTTCGGGGCTCCGTGATTCACTGCTCGCGACATTGGGGTTCCAGGAGGGCCAACTTCCGGTCAGATACCTTGGTCTTCCACTTATTTCAGCACGGCTTTCTATCGCAGATTGTCAACCACTGCTTCAGAACATTGACAGCCGCATCAAAGGATGGGAAGGAGTCCAGCTTTCCTTTGCTGGCCGGGTCCAACTTATCAAATCTGTTTTGATCTCCTTCGAGGTGTACTGGGCTATGGCATTATTTTGCCGAAGGGGGATTATCAAAGAGATGATGAAGCGATTACGTACTTTCCTTTGGAAAGGTAACTCTACTAGTGGTTACCCAAAAGTGGATTGGGAGCGGTATGCAGACCAATTGATGATGATC